>VVHJ01044922.1:38813-52031 GCA_015107715.1 Tylochromis polylepis | reverse complement strand
GCCCTAAACCAACCCCCCCCCTCCCAAACACACACACACACACACACACACACACCCTCTCACAGCATCTATAATTGACTGAGACTCTCCTCCAGACACTCAATTCCCTTTAACTTTAAATATGTTTATATTCTGTAAAATAGTCAGATGTCTATTCATATTAATGTACAGAATTCACCTGCTTGCTGCTTCTACTGCACATTCACCCAATGTATATACTATATATATATATATATATATATATATAATGTTATTCCTCTACACCCCCCCTTTTTTTTTGCACATGTCGAGGAGCGTGCCAGGATACATTTCACTGTGTGTTATACTTGTATAACTATGCATGTGACAAATAAAGAACCTTGACCTTGACCTCTGGTTGGTTGGTTTGGTTTTTTTCCTCCTAAAAAACAGCCAAACCTTCTCATTGATTTTCCAGCAAACAAACCACACACAGCCTAGATCGAAATGTTTTACCCCCAAAAGCTTCGGGAACTTTTAGCACGCTGGTGTTTTCCACTTTAGAAATTTTTCAGCTTGTAGTTTGTGCCAACACAGAATATTCAGAGGTAACTTGGATAATCTTTATACTGATTTTGCCAGTTTTAGATTAGATTAGCTTTTTCATTGCATTTTTTCTTTTTTAAAGGAACTCTGTACTGTCATAACATGTGTACTACATGTGAAAAAAAGGAAACTGCTGAACGGTGCTCAGACCAGATTCTCACCACAATTTCTGGATATCATCTGTGAAAACAGGAATTTTACACAGATTGGTGGAAGCCTGACCAATGAAGCCAATTCCCATCACATTATTCTAACAACAGAATTGCTTTTCCCTCTTTCTATTGAAAAATACAACACTTTGGTCAGAGCCACTGAATCCGGCATTTTTTTTTTTAAGGCAGACTCCTGAACATCTTAAAAAATACACATAAAAGCTCTATAAAGTGCAGTAATCGTGTTTTATCAGCTATTTACAACATATTATTCTGTTCCAGTTGTTTGGGTCCATCTTACATATTTCACGTCGTTCTAAGTGAGGTTTTTCTGCTGCTGTATCTATATATCCTCATGAGGATCATCATTTCATCCCCCTACCGTAAATACTCCATCTGATGCTGCAGTTGGGGGGGATTAGCTTGTAATTAGCTACTCCGCCTCATTTCAAACGGAGATAGCGGTCATCCAGATGTTTGGCTCGGTGAAGACTGATAACCCAAAGAAGATCCGGAGTGCGAAAAAAAAAACAAAAAAAAACCTAAACTAAAAACAAAAGCAGCTATTTAGAGAACAGCGACACCAGAGGGAAAAAAAATGGAGCCCAAGATGGACGTTTTCTGCAAATTTGGCCACATCTGCTTGCCAGCCACAGCAGCTCAAACTCAACCAGGATTCAGCCGTAGTAATCATCATCATCATCATCATCCACATCCTTTTCCCAAGGTCTGGCCAAGAAGAAGACCTATTTATGGTACAGATTATACGGAGGGTTACATATGGAGGGAGAGCTTTGTTTGAGCTCCAAAGGGGGAAAAAAAAAAAAGTTCTCTGTATCTCACTGTCAAACAACCTCGATGGGAAGATGTTTTCCCATCGAGCTGACGGGCGAGGTTTTTGAAACAGGAAGCTCATGAGATTCTGAAAACACTGAAGCTGCAGAAGCAGCTCACTAAGCACCTTGTGGGAGGCGAGCGGGGCGGGGGTGGGGGTGTAGGGATTGAGGGGGTAAGGTGGGGGTGCATGAATCTCCTCAATAACAACTTATTTTAAGACAAATGAAAATAAACTGCAGCAGTGCACAAAGACACACTGTTCAAGGCAGGCTGGATTGAAAAGAAAACCTCCCGCTGTCGCCATTCTTTAACCGCAGAGTTATCACGGGTCACGACTCCAAGCGTAAATCTGAGAGAGGAATCTTAAAAGATTGTTCCGTTTTGGATGGAGGAGCAAAATGTGGCCATTTAATCCTCTTTTTTTCTTTTTTTTTTGGCAAGGCAGGACGTGGTGGGGACCCGGTTAGCTCGCGAATTGATTAAAACTTCATTCCAAGCCATATTTTCTCTGGCCGGACGGATGAATCGAATGTTTGTTACAGCCGCGGCGGCTAAAGTGGTGTTTCGCCAGCTTCGATGTTTGCACGACCGCAGATTCCTGTGTAGGGTGGCCTCTGCATTTGGTGGGAGCTCTATTAGCATTCCTCGAGCACGTTCAATCATGCATATTTTAGAGGCCACATTTGACACAGCAGGCTCCGGTGCAGTTCGCGCGAAGATGGAGAACACGAGGTCAGGGCCTCAGGCTTGCTGCTTGTGACTCATTCGGCTGATATTCTCTGTGATGCGCACACAAATAATCAGAATAAGCTTTGTGCTGAGGTGGCGGGGTTCAGGAGGGAGTAAACAAAGGGCTGTGGGGGAAACAATGCAGGCAGAGATAACTCCTTTGATGTGAGTATTTGCGCTGTGAGCGTGGAAACAGTTGGGATGAGGATGATGATGGCTTGCACAGCTCCCCCGTCAGTCCCGCCTCCTGCTGCGAGCGCCGTCGTACTGCGCCGACTCTGTGGGGCAGCTGATGAATATTTGCTATGCTAATGTAGGAGTGCCTTTGGTGTATAACCATGGTAACCACACTACCTGCATGCATCAGACAGTGGGGTGATAAATGGCTGAACTGATAGCTGATAAGGAGCAAGGCCCAGCCCCAGCCCATCTTCAAAGAATGAAGGGGAGGTGGGGGGGATACCGGGGAGATAGGACGACAGCGGGAGGCTCTGACCTGTCTGCAAACCCCTACCAGACTTCAAATCGATTAAATTATTGTCCCGTTGCTCTTTCCTCCCACTTAAAGCTGCGAACCACCACCTAATAAACTGATATTTCACAGCCTGACTGACCTTGAGTGTCTGAAAGGTCTGTTGAGCCACATGTTATCTACTAAAGTCAGGTCAGCTCTGAGGCGCTGAAAGGATTAGTTCGTTAACTCTGAAGCAACCGAGATATTTTAGTGACTTAAAAAGAAAGAAAGAAAAAAAAAAAGGTCACTTATGACAATTTAATGTCTGCATTGTTGTTCATCATGTTATTCCATTTCCACTACCCGTGGCAGATATTCAGAAACATAGTTATTAATGGGTTTAAATCTTTTTTTAATGCAAAAATCTTCATCATTCGAGTTGTTTTCACTGTCGGTTCGGTCATTAAGTATCTGCCTCAAGGCTTCTGAGGCAGTAAATCTCGCTGCTCTAGTTCTGTTAGCTGTAAAACATGATAATGTAATGATCCACACATGTTTCTGTGTTACACCTTCTTGCATCTGTTTCTCAAATTTATAGGACACATATTATTTATTATTGGAATTTGCCCCACTCTCTTCCACAGTCTAAGTCCAACTTTTCACTCTTCTTTAACGTAACCTCATTTTTATTTACTTTGTTTCATAATCGGTGTTTCAGATATAAAAGTTTTGCGCTCTGTCACAGTGTAAGACCGTCACTTTGCACCCGGGACACTTTTACTTTAACCGTGTTGTTTATTTATTGCGGGCCGTTTTATTTTCACGTTTCATCCCACTGCTGAAACGCAACATTGATCTCACAAGCGAAAATAAAAGAGTCCATCTATTAGAACGAGAAAATCTGAATAAAATGCACGCCACATTCTGTGAACACCGTCAGTGATTGTCAGAAACTGTGCGTTTTTCTGCCCCTTGATCAACAAAAATATTTAATATACTTCAGTAAATGTAAATGGGATCCCAACTAGAAATAGTATTTTAAAGAATGACTTCATTAAGATTCTGGTGATTTTTCAGCAGTTGGCTCTAAATATAATTCACACAAGCACGTATTAGTACGCAGCTGGGGTCACTCAGTCACTTGAAGGTTTGTGCTGCAGTGAGCCAATCAGGAACTGTGTTGCTGTATCGTGTATCAGACACAGGAAATCTTTTATACCTCGTGCAATAATTTTGTACAACACGACACGTCTGTCGAGCAGAGGATCCGCTCTGTTTAGCACACTTTGTGTCTAACATTGTGCTCCAGTTGGGTTTTTTTGTAACACTTACATGACGCCCGTTTTAGTTCTGTTTTCTCTCGTTTCGATTGTTTTTAACTTTATAGATTAGTAGATCCCAAAACTTCAGACAGCCCTGACCAACTGAAAAAAAAAAAAAAATCAAAAATTTTCTGCGACCCACCGAACTTTAATCCCATCTCGGATCATTGCACAAGCCGAAGATTTCCGATGATTCATTCACTGATTTGTTAGCTGATATTTCTTCTCCATTAACAGCTTTACTTCCTCCGCCCGATGGCCACTCACTACATTTGTAAGACAAGCTCTGGATAACAAATAAGTCAGAAAATGAAGAATTATGTCGAATTGTTCTCCGTCTTTTAAAAAGAGCTTATTTTTATTTGCTTATTGTAAATTACTCCTAAAGCTGACCTGCAGTTCCTCCTTGCCTCACCAGGCGAGAATCCTATTACAATTCCTTGTGTTACTGGTTGTGTTTGCAGTATAATATCTAGTTTGTTGCCTATTGGTTGTTCAGCCAGAATGTAAACAAAAACAAACAATCTGGTTCGAGTGTCCCGCATTCCTTTGTTTTCGGTTACTTCCGCGTTTGGTGATGTCACTTTTAACCTTGAAAATTGGGAGGGACATTTTTCCTCAACTTTTTTTCCTCCAACATTTTAAACACCACCACCAAAAAAACAAAAAAAAAAATGCATTACCTTCTCGGGATCCAGTATTGTCATTTTGTCAGTAGCTGAGGTGACCAGGAGGAACGTCCGACCAGGAGGAGACTCTGAGGCAGACCCAGGACACCCCGGGGACTTAATTTCTCCATCTCAGCTAGTTTGGGAATGTCTCTTTATCCTCTGGCGGGCTACAGGGGGTGGCTGGGGAAAGTGAGGTCTCGGCTGCTGCTGCTGCGACCCAGATAAGGCACAAAAGAAAACAGATGGATGGGGACCTTTTGGCGTCAGTCCCTTGATACCAAGCTATATCAGTCCTCTTTTAAACAGCATCAAAGTTTGCATTTTGTGGTCGAAGGCTGGATGGGTGGTGGTGGAGTCAATTTGTTAGCCCGCAGATGACAGTTTTTATCTCAGCAGGGACTTTGTTGCGGTTTGTTTTCACTCACTTCCTGCTTTTACTTTCCCTCGCTGCTTTGTCAAGTTTATACACAGATTGTGTTTTGGGTTAGACTACACACTTTCTCAATACATTAATGTCACATACAGGTTATGAGTCAGGTCCAGACATTTTAAATGTAATGCCAAGCGGTCCTTTACAAGCTATGTGCTGAGTAGGAAGTGACATCTAATGCTTGTTTTGTGTTTGAGCAGGGTTAGCGTGAAAGCAGTCTGTGGGCAGTGCCCGTCTACCTGCAGACAGCATCTATTGTTAGATTGGCACAGAGTCACAAATATGTGGTACCGCTGGTCTGTGGGCTACTCCCGCTTGTAGCCCACAGACCAGTTGTATCACATGTTGGTCTGTCAGTCAGCCGTGGAGAAGAGCAAAGTTATCAGATACAAAGAGGCGAAGTGAAACCAAGTGTTAAAAACAATTTAAAGTGTCGGCAGCCACTGTCTGTGCTTTTCATGCTTGACGTTTTTGTCACACTTGTCCCCATTCCTGGTGAACGGGGTTGTCGCACCCTTCCCTGTTCTGGTCCACTGGTCATCCGGTCGGCATTCGAGGGGCGTATACTTCAAAATCCCAACAGCATGTCGCTGGACATGGATGGAGGACTGCATGGAAACTCATTTGCAGTGGGTGAAAATCCCTCTCAGTTCGCCGTCCAAACGGAAACGCGCATGCAGATGGATACATTCGCAGGACCGTAAATTACGCTTAAGCCGTGCCATAACCCCGAACGCCAAAGGACACACGTGTGTGTGCATCTGCAAGACTCCATTAGTTTTGACAAAACAGCAGTATCTGACACTCTGGGAAAGAAAACAAATAAAAAAAGGTCATATAATTAATCATTCTTGGTGGCTTTTTACTGCTTGTGCTCAACTTTGAAATCATGAGTAATATTTCTCTTTATAAATTATCCTTTAATCTCTTGACTACTTTTTTTTATTATGAATTGGTAACAGTTTTCCTGGTCGGCTGTGTTTTAATAGGGACTTTTAACCGTAGCTCAGTTGCCATAAGGCACTGGCCTGCCATCAGAAACACACTGGCTTGCAGCTAAAGAACACTTTAGAGGACGACCTGCTGCCACCAGAGCCACGAAATTATTCAAGAGGACGTCTCCAAATGTTTAGTTTGGTCTGACAAATATTTAATTTATACTAATTGAAAATACAAAAAAAAAAAAGAAAAAAAAAGCACAGAGTCTTCACACCACTGAAACCACTTAAAGCTATTAATAAACAACAAGAAATCCAGACACAGTTACGTGTCGGCTATATATTGTTTGATTTGTCAAACCAGAAAGTTCAGTTCCCTCCAAAAATCACAGTGACCAGTCTCAAATGATAAACTTTGTTCTTCAAACTAAATCTGTACGTTTCTGTTCCTAGTTTTATTTTTTTTATTTTTTTAACAGTATGAAATCTTTTGATGAATCATATCTGAGCAGGTTTTAGTCCAAGTGGAGAGCGAAGGAGGATCTGAATGTGACAAAAGTGCAGTTTTGAAACAATCTAATGTCTGAAAGGTTTCTTTAATTTATCTGCTTTAGTAAGCAATGACTGGAGGATGGAAAGTCTAAAAATAAATAAATGAATAGATTATTAAGCCAGTCAGTCACAGTTAGTGCGAGAAACGATCAACGTGTCACCCTTAACTGCAGCTTCAGCTAAAAACTTCGGCACTCTTTTGGACTCAGAAAGGCATCAGGCGGTGGCCCAAATGTAGAATTCAGAGACAAATGGGAGCCAACATGGTGGTTACCGCCATCTTTTATATGCTCTTACCTCCAGAGGCTAAGCTGATGGGTTGCCAGATTATCAAAGTAGCTGCTGATGAATTTTCTGCAATAATTAACATCTTATTAGTCACTTAAAGTTTGCAGTAAAAAAAATTTTTTAAAAAAATCCACATTTGACTCCCTTTTACTTTTCTTATTGCTTTACTCATTTATCAAAATTGTTGCCAATTAATTTTCTGTCCATAAACGAACAGTTTGGGTCGTTTCATCTCCGCTCTGTTTCCCAGCGGATTGCGACCGCTAATAAAAGTTTTTAATAATTGAAACCAGTTACTAGAACCAGCAGCCAAATTAAACACTTACTCCATGCCACGTTTCCCCCGCTACAATAAAGCCTGAACAACGTATGTGGCGTCTGCGCGAGGCCGGCCGCAACAAGCTGTGGCGCACAAAGGCGTGCAGAGCATCTGTGGACAATTAGAGGCGAACAGAGCGGGCGAGCACTTATACTGCCCATTACACTTGAATAAGTCACTGCCTTGGCTTTTCATGATGTAATGCGGCACAGCTTGGATACGCTATCTCAAAGTTGCATCGGGATGGAGCGCTCGCAAAACTTCAATCGAGCTCAAACACAGGCACACAAACCGCAAATGGGATCTTGCGAGCGGAGAGCGGGACCGCATTTAGCCGCACACCAGCCCCATAACGCTCTCCTGCTCTGAGGTCATTTTATCAGGAAGAACCGCTCAGTGCGCTGCGTGTCCCTCACCAAATATTGTTCCAAATGTGACACATTCAGGCCTTCTCATTCTGAAATCCTCCCAGCCTCGTGTTTAAATTCTTCCAGTTACGTGACTCAAACAAACACATGCCAGTAATTCCACCCAGTTAGCAAAGGTAGACTTCACATTTACAGCTCCGCACGCCTCGCTGCTGTGGTGTGATATAAATCCATCTTCCACACAAACAGAGGGGGTGGTTTGCTCGCTATTGTGCAGATGTTTTCACAAACATCTGCTGAAGTTTCTCTGAGCTCACTTTAAATCTGCGCTTAAGATCCTGTGATCCTGCAAGTAGGCCTTTTTGGCGTCGCCGGGCAATTATGGTGCAATCTTCAAATTAAAGCAGCAAGAATAGACTTTGCTTTAAAGCAGGAGGCATGTTGTATCCAGCCCTTACATTTTTATTATAAGTATTTGCATATTTATTGATTTTTAAAGATTTACTTACTATAATGAGACTTATGTTTAGCACCTAAGCTAAACAAATGGAAAATACTGGGAGTTCTCTAACGGTGCTTCAGATGACACAGCGCTGACCCGAAACTACACAAATCTAATACTGTGTTGTGGGGATGGTCGCGATTTTCCAAATATTTGACTATTTATTAAATAATAATAAAAAGTAAACAAGTGGGTACTGGTCTGTTACTTGTCTTAAAATGTGAGTTTTCTGTTGTTATTAACAGCATCTGTGAGTATTTAATGGACTTGTACAGTCAGCGGGGGCAGTAATGGACCTCGATGTCAAACCATTAAACATTTGAGCTACTCCACAAACCTGTAAAGTCAAAGACGACCGCTGTCAGAAAGTTCCGGAAAAAAAAAACAGAAATGTGATCCAGTGTAAACTCCACCAGGTAAAACCCGCAAACAAACATTATTCCCACAGTCACACCTACCAAAAACGCACCTTAGATATCCAGATGTTCGTGCTGTTTTCACGTACAGTAGAGATCCAATCAGAACGCCAACTTCAACCAAGAAATGCTGATCTGATTATTCCAGTGAATGAATAAAATGCATGTAAGATCTGACTGACAACTAATTGTGTTAATAAATGGTTGTGAACTCCCTTTTCCACATACAGCATTACCAAAGCTTTTATTTTGGAAATATTTTTCAACCAAGACTAGATGCGGAGAAAAGTCTGTCACAAGTCAATCACAACTATGAGCTGTCATATGAGCGGAACTATTAAAACATATTTTCATATTCAGTATGTCTTTGTTTGTAATGCCCTCGGTCCACTGAGGGATCGGAGACCTCTGGGAGTCTTCTCTGGTGCCTCGCATGGGGACACTGGCAGATGACTGTTTGCATCATGGTTGGGGCTTGTTTCATCCTGCACATACTTGATTTGATTGTTATCTGGAGAAGTTGGAAGCTTTGGGTTCTTTGTCATGTTCCTCGAGGCGTTTCTGTCTTTTCTGTTGGTCTTGGCAAGCTTCTGCAGGTGTGGTTGGTTTGCCAAAGCTCACAGTACATGGCTAGTAGACGTTGATAGATTGTATATAAATGATGGATGCTTTAAATCTGTATTCCTTGTGATGGCCTGCAGGGGGCAACGCTTCTGGTTGCAAAAAGATGTCTATGAGAAAATGAGCCCTTCTGCTGCCTTCTATGACCTCAGTAAACACTTTTCTGATGGATTTCATAAAGTCTGTTCCCCATTAGAGTCGGAAAGGACTCGAATGTGATGTTATATGTTATGACACGATAATACTTATAAGCACGCGAAGTCCCACTCCGCCCTTTGCTTGTCACTTTCGATTTCAAAATATCAATACGGCGACAGTCAAAATGCTCAAGTCAAGGTTTCAAGATGGAGCTTCACTAAGCAATGGCTGACGTCACCGTGGCAACATACAGTTTATTTAAAAGTCAAAGTAACCTTTCAATTAATGAAAGATTTCCCAGCACCGCACTGCAGATGTTCTAAAGTTCACAAAGAGCTCTTAGAAATACATCTTTAACGTATCAAAAGGTTTAACTGAGTGACCTCAAATCCTCGTCTCAAACAATTTTTCTGGGAACTAATCAGTCACTGTGTTTAAAATATGATGTAATGGTTTCTAGGTCCTTTGTGCCATGCGGTCAGAGCGGATTTCTTACATGATATATGGTGTTTGTCTGCAACTGCCAAAAACAACAAACTACATCATTACAAAAGCAGACAATCTGGATGAGGAACCGAGCGTACGTCATTTCTTCTCAAAGCAAAAATCAGGTAAAAGCAGCCTGCAAACACTAAAAGATTCATCGAGCGTTTCATTGCAGATCTTCAGTGAAACTTCAATATTTTACAGCCTGAATTCCAGCCATCTCTGCAAGCCTATAATTCAGCAGGGTTCAAACAATGCTTGCGTCCTCATTTCTTCTGACCTAAAGCTTGGTCCTTCTTCAGAAAACGATGAGACAAAGGAAACAGCGTGAGCGTATATCTGGCCTCGAACCAACAGGCACAGATCATTAAAATGGATGTTGTTTTTCCTCCAACAAAGAGGACTCTTTAATAGCTCCACAGCAATTTCTAAGATGTTTTAACTCTCGTGTAATCACAGAACGGGCCTACAACTTGTTAAGATTGCTGGCACATGTTTTATAACCTATAAAATTCCCCACGAGGTGAAAACAAACAAGAAACACTCCACCCCATTCAGAAAATGTGGAAGGTATCACAGTTAGTAAAACGCAGCTTTGTTAACATGAACCAGCAGATGGTGATAAGTTGTTGTTGTGCTGGGTGACGTGGATGCATGCAATCTGTTGCTTTCGCTGACGAGTTGACCCATCAGAACTTAAACAAGAGAAAAATATTATGAAAAGATATTTTAATAGCCAGCAGAGAAAAGGCCCAAAACTCTCCAGTTTGTGCTTTACTTTGTCTTTTGTGATTGTAACTGAAAATCTGAAGGGAATAATTCAGTGACGTCACATCAGGCTTTAGGAAATCATAATAAGAATCTCAAAAATAAATCAAGGAATTCCTGCACGTCCGTTTGTTTTCCACCCATCTCAATAGTAAAGACCTTTCTGGTCTCAGTCGCTAGTTTCTAGTGTTAAGGAACAACATGATGTTCACATTGTAAATTATAGTTCCCATTATAGCCAAAAAGAGCACTAAAAGTAGCCCCACTGCATGTATCACATCTAGTTCCATAAAGCTAAAACAGCGACAGCCAAAACTCGAGGCTTCACCGATACATATCAAATCCAGCTGTCCCACTGTGGCATCATCCACTGGTTTCATATTAGCTGCATGCACATATCTGCTGACTATTGATAAAATACCAGAATTTCACTCACCTAAACCGAAGCACAAACTTCTTGGATGCTTTGTATCGCAGTGAGCTCCAATAACTGCGCGCACAAACCTAGCAGACACCAATCATCTCTCAGCAGCCACGCCCCAGACTCGAGTATCCATATGGGTAAGTTATAAAACAGTTCACCCCACAGTGTTGACATGAAGTGCGAAAAACTGTCCATAGAGACCAACTTTATTTCTTGTGTAAAGTTTTAACATGAGACCCTATGGTGAGAGGCAGCTTCAAATGGTGATTTCAGGACCTGCAGTTATTGGCACTCCAGAAGAGTTGCCGTTAGAGTGGCAACAACCTGGCGAAGAGGGAGAAAATACTGTGGTTGCCCAGTTGAATCTTTTGCAAGAAGTTGTGCTGACCAGCTGGTTGCACAGAGGTCACCTGGTGGTTATGTAGACAACATTTCAAGAGATGGAGACACTTTTGTGATTTTTTTTTTTTTTACAGTTAATTGTTGTGCTATCACTAAAAGATTGCATGCAATTGCCAACTTGTCCCCATTTTATCCTAAACTGAGTTTTATTGCAGATGGCGACTGACTGCGAGGGGCCGCAGACCGGGTCCCCATCTTCGAAGCAAAGGCAGCGAGATCGTGCCGCGGTCTCCAACCACCGTCGTCCCTGCTGTAACTGAATAGATTACATGGGAGCTACGTCGAACTTTAACATGCAGTCCGAGTTTATAAATGAGCCTCGAGTGACTGTGACGGCTACTGTTGCTAGTTATACGTCATTTTCTAATATTTTGTAAATAAAACTGTTGTAATGAAATAAACCCTGCATTGGTTTGGTGCCATGTTGATGAAAATCAGTTTGTTGACAGCTGGATTATGAAAGCCAACAAGGACACTGAGATTTTCCAGGTGACTAGATTAGGTTGGTTTGTAAAAGTTGCAAACAAACAAACAAACAAACACAAAAAGCAGCACCGGTCTTGTTATTTATGGCCTGACAGGAAAGAGCCACTATAAGTGAATCACCAGCCGTCTAACAAAATCATGGAAACAAAGTTTTCACCAAATCTGCAAAATCAAATGCAGATTCGTGAAGGTTCCCTTCGACTTCTGCTTTGTGAATGTCATGTATAATTCAGAAAGCAGCAGGCAAACATCAAACGTCGGGAGATGTGATGAAAATATGCCATTTCTGTTTGTTTCATGTGTTAATTAGAGAAAGGTTATCCACCCCGCGTGACTTTTCACATCTTCATCAGTTTATGACCTGCTTGGTTGCATTTTCTTTTTATCAGCACAGCTTCTGACTATTGCAATGTTTAACCTGCTTTAAATGCACTTACTCTAAAAATGAACACTTTGAATTCCACAAAACATTTTCAGACTTCTCCCCAGACAAGCAGCTCTGCAAGGACTAGTTGACTGATTATCACAGAATTACAGTTTACAATCACTGAAATGTGGGGATTGTCGTTTTTTCCCTGGTGTAAAACCAATGATTTATTTTTTAGTTAAACACAGGAAGACTTTTGAAGTCCTGAACTTTGGGTAAGTGTTTAAAAATGATAAAATAATCTGTGGAACACAAAAATATCTCCCTATTAAAGCTTGACTGCTCGGCACTGCGCATCCTGTTGTCAAGCTGGACACCAGTGGTTTTCCAAATTCATCACATTCATACATGCACATCTACCAGTTCCGACCGGAGGTCAGCGCATACCAGCTGAAGTTAAATTCCTCTAGTCTGCACGGTGAAAGTCACATTTTTAGAGGCACTGGAGGCTCAGCTCGGCTGGTAAAATAATCAAACCAAAACCTCTCCTCCTTAAAAATGATCTGAACTTCGCATGATATAAAACAGGGTGGCTCATCCCTCGCTGCATCCATGCTGCAGACACATTAATTCATTCACGAACATCGCTGTGAGGCGATGTGATTTAAACCTGCTGGTTTGTGCAGCGTCAGTCTCCACTCACAGCCTGGATCTCTGACAAAGCCCGCACTAATGAAGCGCAGTTTATTCCCATCATAAACTGCCTTTTCTCTGCATCGCTGTGAGATGACAAATGAAAAACGAGCCGCACTTACAGGACTCGGATGACAGTTCCTTTTCCATGTTCCCCTTTCAGGTTTTCGAGGCTCAAACGGCGACAGGGTGTATTTCAGCTCCCGCGTAACGCAGCTGAACCAAAACGGATCCGAGCTCGGAAAAGCCTCCTGGTTTTTCCTTCCTTTTTTTTTTTTTTTGCCCCTTTTC
>VVHJ01044922.1:25157-37383 GCA_015107715.1 Tylochromis polylepis | reverse complement strand
CGTAGAGTGGGGGGGGGGGGGGGTGATGAAAAGGTTTGCAGTCCCACATAAAATGAGACGACTGGTCCCCAAACTCGCTCAAACAAACGGAACCACAAAACCACCTTAGCAGACATAATAAATATTACGTCAAGTATTTTTGTAAATATTGGCTACTAAGCACATGCAACGACAGAAAATGTGTTATTGTGTAATAATGGGAGAAAGTTTCTAGCTGCTTTAAAGTTTTATGGAAATGCGTGTTTTCTGCTGCAGTCGTGGAAAGCATGCCCGTCAGAAACAAAGTAACCTAAAACCCCATTTCTTTCCTCATCTTTATTTCAAACCAGGTAGTAAAAGCAGAAACAATGAGCACACATCACAATGTTTATAACTGAAAATGCACAGTGTAACATTTTACCCTTAACTTCAGTTTTCTTGACTCCCTGCATTCCTCTAACATGTCCAGCTGACAGTCCTGATCCAAACGCTTCCCTCTCAGCTGACCTTTCCCTGCGTCTTCACACGACTCGCCTGAAAAGGCCTCACGCTGAGCGACGTCTCATTTCAGGCTGGATTTTCTATAGTCTGAAACCAGGAGTCTAGTTCCCCACATGAAGTACAATATGCTGAAAGGTTATTATGGAATTTCTGCCCATTGACTCCAAAAACATGTCGCCTACTCCAGCTTTCAGCATCAATAGGAGCCTCTGAGTATTTTAGTACCTAATTGTGGGCCACATTATAAACGAGTAGTAGTGACAGTTCTTTGAAATGCTGGTTCATCTGGGGGCGTCAGCTGCAGCAGAGCAGATGTCTTGGAGCGAATTGTCGGTCGCGTCTTCCTCACCTCCGACTGCCTCTGACACCACCTGAGTGGAAGAACAAAGAAGATAAAGCACATTTACTGCCAGTTCAGATCATCTGTTTGTGTAAAGGACCGACAGCACAGTACAAAAGCTTCTTTTCAAAGGGTTCAGCGATTCTCTCAACCCCACTGAACATCTCACTTCATAGTTTCTTTACACGACAGGCTCTCAAAGTTTTGATGACAGAGTACCAAATCTAGAACGACATATTTCTGCTCTGCACCCCTCAATCTAACAACAAAATAACCAAAAACTAATCATTTATTAAAACTCAAACTTCCCTGGCAGCACAGGAGAACCTGCAGAGAGGCTTGTTACATTCCTAACCTGATGCATGTGGAAATGTTATCAACGCTGCTCTTATTTTCAACATGTCTGTGACGGACTGAGTGGTCAGTCTGACGTGAGTTAAGGTCTGAAATTTTGTGTTTTAAAATTTAAGTGTTAGAAAAAAAGTTTTTGTTAAGAGGATTTAATTTAGTCCAGCTGAAAGTGCATTTATGTTGGTGGAAAATGCACAAATCTCATTACCTCCACCGTATGCAGATCAGTTGAGCTTAGGCACGTAGTGACCGCACAAAGGCCCATTTTGTAGCAGGAGAAACCCAGCTGCAGGTAAAGCCTGTAATGAGTCTGTTCAAAGAACTGGAATTGTTCTGCTGCTATATAGTTTATTCTTTAGTGAGAGGACAGTTATAATTCTTGAATACATTTGCTCTCAGGAAATATTAGAGGGTACTACTGAAACTGGAAAATTTGCTGTTGGTGTTGTCCTGGACTGCTGCATCTTAGTATGTAAAGTAAATGTTATTGCTGGCTGTCAGTCTGTGGGCCACTTTGTGAACCACAGCTTTACAGACCGAATGTGATCAGCTGAGGTCTAACGTCCCTGCAGGCCAACATCTACATGTTGTGGCAGTCCATAGCCACTTGGGGGCAGTCAACAATACATGGAACAACTGCAAACTCTTAAAATGTTGATGTTCTTATTTAATTTTCTTTGATCCTTGCTGCCATTTGTCCTGAGAGTCACGCAAACACACAAATACAGGACCATAAAAACTGACTTAAGATCTCAGTGACCACAACTTAAAGCTTTCTCACAGGTTGTTCAAAATCTCGATCTTACTTCCAGAACCACCTGTGTTTGGTCTGAGCTCTCTGCAAACATGACCCCGGAGAATTGTTATATTTCTTAGTTTTGTTCATTTTTGCTGTTTCTCTCCAAGCACTGCATTTCTGTTTTCACTGGTCCTAACAGTTCTTTGATCAGAAGCACTTTTCTTAACTGAGGCAAGATTTTACAAATATATTTTTATTATTTTAACACTTCAGAATCCCCCCCCCTTTTTTTTTTGAAGAGACTACAGCTAGCATACAACACATGCCAATGAATACACCTGTAATCGTGATTATTTGTATCCTTAATTTATGAACACCTTTAACAAATACTGAAGTCATAACCATGTCAATTAATACAAATCTTAG
This sequence comes from Tylochromis polylepis, assembly GCA_015107715.1. NCBI lineage: Eukaryota > Metazoa > Chordata > Actinopteri > Cichliformes > Cichlidae > Tylochromis > Tylochromis polylepis. The sequence continues at coordinate 35,047 of VVHJ01044922.1, read as the reverse complement.
CACAAGAACTGTTTTTTCTCTCAACACTGTTCAGTCATATAAAGATGATGGAAATAAAACAGGTTAAATTCATAAAGGAGACTGCATCCTCAATAAAAGATCCTAAAGGTACATCTGAGATTGGGGACAAAATAATAATAATAATAATAATAATAATAATAATAATAATTGAATTAATCAAATCAAGCCTAGCCTTTTGAGTTTCATTCTTTTTTCATGTGATCAACCTGAAAATGTCATTAACACAGTACAGTTTGAATTAAGTGCATCAGTGTTACCTGCCAAAATAAGATATTCACGACGACAAAACCCCTGATTGAGAGTTAACCTGGTTGTTCATGATGGCGTCTACATCTCTCTCTGAGAGTTCCTGCCCTGAGGTGTCAAGGTCCTGGTCTGGGTCCTCTCCAGTCAGGATGTCCATCGGGGCCTCAGCTATGGCTCTGATGGTCTGGTCCTCCAGGGCCAGGGCTGTGTCAAACTGCAGAGGTGATGGAGGACCCTGCATACCGTCTCCTTCCACATCCAGGTCCTGCAAAACAGAGACGCCCAAAATCTTAACACCAACATTGCTGTTGGAGCCACTTTTGGAGGTATATTTATAGAAATCCCCCCTCATGTGTATTTTTTTTTTTTTTTAAAGCCTGCCTTCATATCCATTTGTTTCATTTGACTCAAACTGAGATCAATCTTAATGGATCCATTAGCAGAAGGATAACATAGAAGTTGGTATGTTCCATTATATACAGACAAACAGTGCTTATGTTGGAAGTAACCCACAAATGGCCCATTCTAAGTGAGGAAAAAACCTGATTGGGCAAACTGTACCAACATTTGGGCTGGAAAGCTGCATTTAAGATGCTGCTTTACTGAATCATTGTAACCTGCTGCACATGCAACATTTGGTTCACTTGCAGCCTCTGTCCCACCTGAGCTGGACTCCCTCTCCTTTAAAGGGTTAAAATCCAAAATATGTAATTATATTTAATTAATATTTGAAATGTATATTTCAGGCTGAAGTAGTTTTAAGAGTCATTAAAGCAGAAGAAATATTCCTATGTAATATTTTTACACTATTTTTTGGAGGAGTGATATTTTTTGTCATTAGGGTAAAATGTGTCAGGATTTTTTAAGGATCTCCTAAGATTTAAAACTCAAAAATGTTTCCTACCACGAATCAATTTACTTCTCAGCTTTTTTTCTTTCTTTAATTATTAAACAGAAATTGTCCTATTGGTAAATTTGTGGGCTGGCACAGTAGCCCAGTGGTTAGTACTCTGTCCTGAGTTCAATTCCACCATCAGGCCAGGGTCTTTCTGTGGCGAGTTTGCATGTCCGCCCCATGTTTGCACGTGTTCTCTCTGGATTTCTCCCACGGCCAAAAGACAATTGACCAGTATGATCGCTCTAAAAAAACAAATTTATATTTTGGCCAGAGGTGGGGTACACCATGTCACCAGTCTGTCGCAGGGCTAACACATAGGCAAATGGCTGTCTGTCTCTATGGGCAATTTAGAATCACCGCACTAACTGCCATTACAGTGTCGCTCAACGCTGCACCATTCCCCTGAAAGATCAGTGTCGGCACTCAGACAGGAAAGAGTACAGGTGTCATTACACAGAGATGATAAAGAAAACATACAAGTGGCTAACTTCAGTTGTTAAAATAACCTGGATGCTTGAGCTTTAATCACTAGCTTGAGTAAAAGCCTTTCGTCTGCCACAATTCGTAACTTTCTGTAGCTCTTGTTGTTTGCACTTTTCTGCTCAGTAATGCATTTAAAATAATGTGAAGACCAAATAAAGCAGTACATGCTCATGTGTGATTAATGATGCCCGTTTCAAACGATCTGCTTTTCTACAACCATCATTTGTAAAAATATGCATCTTGCTGTGACGCAGCAACCTCAGGGAACAGTAAACCGAAAGATACTTTACTCCATTACACATGGCACAAAAAACAGAAGCCATGGTCAGCCATACTACTGCAGCATGACTCGGCACACCTATCCCCTGCTGTGGTGGAAACTTTACAACAGGTTGTGGAAAAACTCACTCAGACTGATAATTCCTCTTGTGAAAGCTGAGTGTGTAGAACGTGATGTGTGTATTAGAGAGAAGAGGTTGGTAGGCGACTGTCATTTCTACGTACATCGCTAAACTCGAGAGGGAGGTTCTCTGTAGGCTGAAGCTCTGCCGCACTCAGGTACATGTCTTTGCTCAAAGGGGTGAACTCCTCCTGTGGCGGAGCCTCCTGCTCGGGTTGGTACATGGGCGGAGGCAGGGTGAGGTGCAGCGGGCAGCGGGGGTCGTCAGACTGACCCATGTGGACAGTACGATCACATGGAACATCTTTTAAACCCGGACATATTTTGAAAAGGACCTGATTGCTGTCCTGGTAGATATCTGAGCATGTGGCTGTCAAGGAAAATTAGATGATTGGGGGGGGCAGCAAGAAAAGTGTTGTCCAACACTTCATTTTTTTATTGGCTTTCATTTGTCACCCATCAGCATCTACAGTCCGCCCATTTTCATTTTCTGACACCGTTTCATTGTGACTATGGCAGTGAGACAACTGCCTTCAAAATGCGTTGTTTGTATTTATGTGAATTTCTCAATTCTTGACTAAAAAAAAAAACTCAGCATCTCAGAATAATTAGAAAGCTTTATAAAGCTCCTTGTTGCATTAAAGTGATGCCTCAGTGGTTTTGTATAGCGTGTTAATGATAAAACTCTGATGTCTGGGCTCAGTTTAATAAAACTAAACTGGCTATTAGAAGAACACAAAATTCTTAAGATGCAATAAAGGAAATATGTTATTCTCACACAGCGAGAACTACAACGCAAATCCTGCTGAGTGAAAACCATGACGTTACTCTCAGTTAAAGTAGGTTAAGAACGATTTTGTTCCTTCCAACTGAATTGATTAGCTCCTTTGTAAATCTGAGAAACAAACCAACAGACCACAGGAAGGTGTTTATCTAGGCTCCCGTTGAAACGAACAGCTACTGCAAGCTGCTGGTCTTGATTGGGGCCGAGGGGAGGAGGGCGGAAATGGGAAAAGTGACTGAAGAGTGCAGAAATCAGCAGAGAGCCGGAGTGGATCAGTCTACATCTGGCTCATTCACTCACACAGCAGAGCTTTGAAACAAACGCCATTTAGACTTATAGCTAACGCCTGTTAGCTTTGACTAACAGGTTACCTTCGTCTCATCAAACCCTTCCCTGGTGCATTATGAGGAGCTGAATGAGACCAGCCTAGTGCTGACGTCCAGCACAGAAGCAGTACGAGCAGAAATTAAGCAGCGAGAGTCTCATTTCATGAAACGTCTTCAGACACAGCTCCTCTTTTCACTGTGGAGCATCTCTGCACTCAACTCTTTGTCATTGGTAACCATTCTTGAATGAAGCCACCAATCCCCTCTCAGCTGTTAAGAGAATATTATACTAGCTAGCATCACCCAATATGCCCTTTGGCATTAAATTTTCTATCCAAGCAGCTGTTAGTATAACAACAATAGGAATAGCTTATTTCACAAATCGTGTGAAATTGTGTCTCACAATGTTTGCCCTGTAAAAGTTGGCTGTGCATCATTTAACATGATCTTCTATTAATGTACATTGTTCATTTAATTAGAATTGGGAGTGGGAAATGTGTGCAATTGGTACAGTCCCCCTCTCAATACACTATATATTTGACATTTAAACCCACTGATTGGCCATAGAGGGCAGTCTGTTCACCTCTAAACTGGTTTTGAAAAATTCATATCATACATGACACTATGATCAGTATTCCACCAATCGTCTTTCATTAAGTGATTATTTAGTCACACCATTAAAGCTATCAGAGGATACGTGAGACACAGTGTCGGGCCATAGGCAGGCAGGGATTGGTGCACCGGGTTCCGTCCACAAAGGAGATGCATTTTTCATTCACTGTTCTTGTGTGTGGCTACAACAGAAAAACAAACAAACATTAAATAAGGAAGTGAAACATAATCATAAACAGTGAACGTTTTTTTAATTATCCCTCTATGACACGATTGCCACAAACACAAGTAAAGAAAATGTACAGGTTCCTTTAATCTCAGTATTAATTCAAGTTAGCACCTGAGGGGCTCCTTCTGTCACAGCCTGCCTCCTCTCCCTCAGCTGCCGGTGCAGCAGGGCCTCCACCCCGTACCGGCGACGGTATCGACGCAGAGCTTTAAGCTTCTTCAGGTTCTCCCTCTCCTTCATGGAAAGACCTTCAGGCCCCGTCAGGAGGCTGGTACCTGTCATTAACATTAAAAGACTTGTGTCACTCAGGGTTATGAGGAGTGAGCAGTAAAAGCATTAATTTGTGCTATGATTACCTATAGTTTCGTGCTCCATTTTGCGGTTGTGCAGGTATCTGCGCTTCTTCTCTTTCAGCAGGTGTTGCAGGCGTTTGAACTGATCGATGTAGAGGGACTGGAGTCTGATAAGTTTTTCTCGAGTGATTAGCGCCACTTCTTCTGCGGTGTACACTCCTGCATGTCTGCCAACACATAGCAGTGAAAATCTAACTTCCACTGAGTTTCAAAACATTAAACTACTCAGTGTCTAACAACTTAAGACAAAGATAAATAAAAGTTTTAAATGAATATAGAAAATTGTGTTGTGACACTGGATGATGAGCTCATGTACTGAGTCAGAGTGATCACTAACAGCATGTCAATAAATAGGATTCTAGCCTTCGTAGGTTGGCATATTAACTACTTACTTTTTTATTTTATTGTCACTTTTCTAGCAAAAAAAGAATGAAAAAAGCAAAAGTAACTAAAACTGTTCACAATTAGCATGTTATATCAAAGATAAATAATTATTTTAATCCTTATTTATAGGGGTGTCAAATATTTGGCCTGGGGTGGCAGAACTTTCCCCTTACTAGGTGTGTTAAAATTGTAGAAAATTCAAAATTTTAATAAATAACACTTCTAACCCACAAAGACATTTATTCATTTCAATTCTATTTATTTAATTTTAATTATAATTCCAATACAAAGCATGAAATTGATGTGCTGCACAATAATTGTTGCCAGTTACCAACCCTCGTCCCTAGTTGTGCTTTGAAGTAAACAAAAATGAGCTCAGCGCCCCAGTTTAAAGACACCAATTCAAGGCTTCTGATCATTACAAAATGGGATGTATATTTATGCCGTGTATATCTTACTTCACTTCATATTGCCTGAAGTGAGATCTTAAACGCATGCTTTACTTCAAGCTGCCACAACCTGTTCTTAAGCATGTCCAATACCAGAAGCCTGGGGAACACCTTTAAAATAAAAGACTGCAAAGTACTCCATGTTTTCTTAAAGTAATTACACTTTTCAACTCTGTAGCTCACATTCCAGTGAAACTGCTTTTTAAATGCAGATAAGATCTAAGCCTCCAACCATAAACCACAGATTCTTATTCAAACTACAATGTAAATACAGTAAAATTACAATGTGGGTTTAGAAGAAAATCTTAAGAGCTTACTTCAAAGGATCCTCGTGATCACTATCGATGCTGTCGGCCTCGCTGTCCGGGTCTCCTCTCCACGTCTGGTCTAGTACCAACGGCCCCTGTTCTTCCTCACTCAGGCTGTCCTCATCTAGCAAGAGGGAAGAATTTGTAGTATTTTTATTTGATAGTTAGGGTGAAACATCACCCTCACAAACAATCTGTGCTCTTAATGTCAGTGATGCCATTTATTTCTCTCACTATAATTTCGATATGACTTGTCTGGCAATGGGCACTACTAAAAATGATTCATTTTCATTTCAATGTTCATTACTTTTTCTTGGCATTGAGTTGTGATGGGAATTAAATGACAAGAAAATCTAATAAAATAACTCTTTTATTGTGACCATTATAGACAGATGTTTACCAAGAGATGGATGTCCTTAGTTTGAACTTAGCGTATTCGTACAACAGGAAATGAATCAGTATTTTACAACAATTAAAGAAAAACTCATGAATGAAAGCTATAAACTTTTTAATCTTTCCACAAGTGTACCAAATAACCCAACCAACAAAACTAATAAAACAACAAGCAGTCTGTGCAACTACATCAGCTTAACCCACATGCACCCAAAGTCAAAATGAGGCCATTACCTAGAATGCGGCTGGCTTCAGAGCGTCCTCCATCAAGGCTGTGCGACTCTGCTCGGCTGTACCCACTAAGTTGAGACAGCAGGGCCTCTGGTGATGGACCAGAAGACACCTTTCTCATTTGCGCTCGAAGAGCCATGGCATTCCTGCGAGCGTGCTCTGCGCAGAAGGTCACTCTACAGAACAGACATTCAATACTGAAATTAGGAGGCTGCTTGGTACTGATGAGTTTATTTACATCTCCCCTTTTCTTGAGACTAAATTCCCATTAATGAGATTCACAGTAGATAATGATGAGGTTTCATTTGTTTTTAACTATTGTTAATGGCTGATTTAGACCTTCCACCCACCCATCTTTCCTCTCTGCCTTTGGTGCGGCATTGGGGCACCGCTTCCCGTTTTTGGCAGAGACGTAGCTGCACTGTTTGTAAGGCGCATTCTTGTCCTCCAAGATGTGTTTGATGCAGAAGTCCAGGCCTTCGAGTCGTGGCTGAGAGCAGGGCCGCTGAGTGAAGGAGCAGGCCTGGGGCTCCTGAGGTCGGGGTGTCTGGGTCACCCGGTTCCGACTTGAGGGCAAAACGTGGATTCGTATCCTGTTCATTTCAAGTCTGAGTGTAAATTTAAAAACAAAAATAAATACATTTTTCCTGTTCACACCAAATGTTTGAATAACTGTAAGAATACCTATAAAAACATATGTTGGAATGTTGGAATAATGTTGGCCTCTTTAATGTATTTTTATTCAAACTACTACTGTTGGTGCCAGACAGGCTGGTATTTCAGAAACTGCTGATCTAGAGATGAAAGATGGATCACACAGATCCAACTCTAGGGTTTATAGAGAACAGTATGAAAAGGAGAAAATGTCCAGTGAGCTGCAACATGTCAATAGAAAGAAATTAGAAGAGAATGGCCAGACTGCACTGAGCTGATAGGAAGGCAACAGAAACTCAGATAACCACTTGTTTAATCGGGGTATGCAGAAGACCATCTCTGAACACACAGCATGTCAAATCTTAAAGCAGATGGGCTATAGCAGCAGAAGACTGTATATTGAAAGGCCAGAATCTGGTGTAAACAACATGAAGCTCCATCGTATGTTGTATGAACAGTTCAGGCTGGTGTAATGGTCGTTCTACCCACACTTTGTTAAAATCCCACAGCATACCCGATCCTGACCATGTTCAACCCTTTATGACCAGAGTATTCATCTTCTGATGGCTGCTTCCAGCAGGATAACATACCGTGTCAGAAAGCTCACTATGACACTTAAATTTAAATAAAGCTGTATAAAAACAATGTTTTCATGTTATTGACGTTTACTAACGTTAAATTAGGCGATGTCAGCTGGTGCTTATTAACTTCAGTAAAACCTTATAAATATTACGCATAACAACCTAAAGGCAATGGTAATACGAGTAATAAAGGTCACATTAATGTAAAAGAGAACGTTTTTTTTCTTCTTTTAATTCAGATATAAATCAAGGAGACAAACTCCTCTCTGCGTTAATGGATAAACTCTGACCAGGCGCCACACCGAGCTTCAGCCCGCCTCTCCGTACTGCGTCACTTTAACGGTTAAGACAGTCGCCATCTTTGATCAATCGATGCTAACGGCAGCTAAATGCTAATTTTCTCAGTTTGCAGCGAAGATAACAGGTCGGTGGGTCGGTGGCAAAAAAGTGCCGTATTCCTCCATATGGCCGACATGCTTGTATGCCAGAATATGAACATATCGCTAATTTCTATTTGCGGCCGCCTACCTTTGTCTCGGACATCCGAGCCAGCGTGAGCTCCCGAAGAACACTGCTACGTCGATTTTCCTGCATTCCCTGTTAACTGCCACAGCCGCCGCTTACAATAAGTAACCCCGCCCACCTAGAGATCTGATTAGCCAGAGCGCCGGAGTGAGGTAGCCCAGTGGCCAATCTAGTTGCCATTCAAAGTGGCATCCACCCAATGCATTTACACTTTCATCACAGACGAGGGTCTCGAACTCGTTAGATCACAATTTGACCTCAAGAGGGCCAGACTTGTAATAACACTGATAGTATCCCATATATTTTAGAAATAGAAGAAAAGTATATTTTGAAAACATTCAAATTTAAAACTTTAACAAACCATACATTTACAAAATGATGATATATCAAGTAGAGTAAGTGCAATTTCATCAATTGCTCTACAGTGCCTGTAACTATCCATCTCTGCAGGTATTATGCCTCAAACACCAAATTTTCCTCACTATAATGGGTCAAACTGGACCTTCTTTCGGGGCAGGTCAAGCTACTAGATCACATTTGACACCCCTGGCACAGACTATTAACATTATTTGTAGAGTATGATGTTCGCCATAAACAACGCAACAGTTTTAATAATGAGCCAAAAAGCAGCACTTTCTTAAAATATTTTTATTGACTTTGAGAATAAAGCAACCACATTATATCAAAAAAAAGAACAGTGTTCACATATTTTAAACTGGAAAAAAAAAACTCAAAACATTTACTTTTTCAGACCTGAGTGTCACTGAAAACACCAAGACATGAAAACATATGAAATTTATTGTAGCTATATGATTTTTGCATTGTTAGGTTGCATGAGTGTCGTCCGTTTTTTTCTTACATATGGGTTTTAGTACGAAATGTGTCCTTTTTGTGGCTTGTTCACAACAAAATGGTAATACTTAAAATGGAAGCTTTGCCCAGATTAAACAAAATGTTTCAAAAACAGTGGCAATTTCACACCAGAAAATCTATTAGTCTAACCATTATACACGTAACACTTTGTCAATTGCATTGTAGGCAAACCTACTGAGATAAATATTCAGTGCATTTACTGTTTCCCTGTTACAACCAAGAATAATAAAACCTCTGCTGCATGAGCAAGAAGCTTCTCTTTTCAAGCACATTTTCAAATAAATGAAGGGGGTAAAATGTACAGCTGGACGACTGATTTGCTGTGCTACATTACTGTAAAATAAGAGCACTAATCCTAAACAATTAAAAGTTTTATGAATAGGCGATAACCTGCTTATCTTGCCAACAAAATCTGGGTATTGGCCTTCATGCTCAAGAAGTGGAGGTATATAAATAACCTGCTGGTCACATAAGATTCTGTACAACCACAGAAAACATGCAAACATGTTTTTATGATGAATGACGCCATGTGGGTAGATAATAAAACAAACCAAAGTTAAATATCCACCAATTTAGTTTAGAGGAATGGACTCGAAAGACAAGTTTAACATGATTAAAATCAGACCAGAGTGAAGTGACAGCTACACTAGGGTTTACACCTTTAAAACATCCCCACGATTAGATAAAACAGATGAGCTATTAACTTTTATACTGTGTTAAAACTCTGTATACTGTGCTTAAGAGGGTCTAGCAAATCTGGGAAAAAGGTTTTCCTGACATAATTTTCTTGTCTGCTGAAAATTACACATTTCCATATATGATGCTTATTTCTTTGTCTTTGCATTTACCTGTGATCACCCTAAAAAAATGAACTCCTGAGGAAACACAATAAAGAAAAAGAAATAGTCTAGACAGATGCTCTTTTTGTTGGCATTTCCTTCATTGTGACCAAAGCGGACAGATGTTTCAACCGTTTGTGAACAGATGAATGTTCTTGGTATGAACTTAGTGTATCCATTCAAGAACCAAATATGAATATTTTACAACCATTTAAAACAATGACTGCAAGACATAAAAACTTAAAGAGAAAAGTATAAGCTTTTCCTAATTTACATCCTTTTTTTTTTTTTTTTTTTAAAA
>VVHJ01044922.1:2078-13245 GCA_015107715.1 Tylochromis polylepis | reverse complement strand
CGCAGCAGCTTCAGAACAAAACGTTTCAACCTCCTCTACGGTTTTATTGATTTTACTGAGGAGTTTATCTTAAGATTATATGACGAGTCATTAACTAACACACTGAGGAAAAACCATCTTTAAATGTAAAGTAGCTGCTTGTTGCTCTATTTGCTTGACAGACATTAGAAAAATGGACTGTACTGCAGTTGAAACGATGAGCAAAATCTTAAAACCGATGAAACTTCTGAGTTGTTTACAAGCTCCGGTTTACGCCCTTTAATTCTGAAAAAATCCCAAACATTTGCTTTCCAAATATTTTAGATGATACAGCCATTTAGATACCATTTATAATTCTTTTTTTGCATTTAATTGTACTTTTGATTTTAACAAATCCTATTCCGGTTCTCATCCTCAGGAATCTCTGATGTACAGTCACGAAAAACCCTTTAAAAAAAAACAAACAAAAAACAAACCCTACTTCAAACTTTATTTACACTTTTCCAAATCTTTCCGCACGTTTCATTTTCTTTGCCTGCAGAGAAAAAAAGAAAGAAAACATTAATCAGCCTCATTGTTTCATTCGCCGTGGTTAAATGAAGTGGTATCGTGATGAAATGTGAACCACACAAACCCAAAATCGTACCTCGACGTCGTCTGCACCAACCGAGACCGCGCTTGTTAGGACACCAAACCTCTCCTTCCTCTTCTTCAGCTTCTCATCATCCTCAATCTGAAAAAAGTCAGTATCATATTAACGCTTTAGCTAAGCTAAGCTAAAAGCTATCTGTATTTATTAAGAGGTATTTTATAATACTTTCCAACACTTTGTAATATATAGTATTATTTAATATTAGTACAGAATCTCACCAAGGAAAGTAAACTAAAACTAAACAAAAGGGCAAGAACAATAAAGACAATAAAAAGAAAAAAGAAAAAAAGAATCAGAACAACATTTAAAAGGGGTCAAATAAAGAAAAAACAAGTAGAGTAAGTTTAAACCTGCAAAGAGCAGTTTTGTGTCCTTCAGTAATTATCTGATGTCACCCTTTCTTGGGAATAAACAGATTCACTCATCAGACTCTACGACTCAATATAAGGTCTTTTTCAACCCTTTGTACTTGTTTGGATCTTAAAGAAGAGCATAACCTCAAATGTTAGGCTCTGAACAAAGAAGAAACGTGCGGTGAGGAGCTCTTCTGTTTGACAGAATTGAGTTGGTGTCAAAGTTGAGATTCAGAAGGGCAGAAAAGTTAAAAATCCATCAGAATTGTTGAATCATTAAAAAAAAATCAAAGCTTTCTAACACCTCATTAAAGATGCAATATATACAAGCTTTTATAGACAAGCCAGAGCTAACGATATACAGCTTCTCAGCAGTCTAATAATCCGTGAGTTACAGAAAAGATTTTATGAGGCAAAATAAAAAAATTTTGAGATGTCACTTTGATCTGTAGACTTCAGCATTTTCCACCCGTGGTAACTATCATGACTTTTTAAAATTTTTTACCTTGTGCCAATAATGGCTTTTCTACATATAAAAACAGCATGAAAGGGGTTGAACTATGAACAAACGTGCAAAAACGAGGCATGAAAATGCAATAATAATAAAAAAAAAAAGTACAAAAATATCATGACAATGATTTTTCTTCCAATTTTAAACAGATCATCTGCAAATTAAATACGCAGAGCAAACTTTACAGGAAATATAAATTCTTTATTTTGATTTATTGATTCATTTTAATTTCAGGCTTTTTAATGCCCAGCATCTATTAAATTATATACCACACACACAAAACCACTCCAGCTCACCTTTTGAGAAATAGAGGAGACGTTCATGCCAAATCTTTCTGCCCTCTTCTTCAGCTGATCGACGTTCACCTTTAACAGAGACAAACACGATGATTCAACGTCCTTTTCTAATCAGATGGAGCAATAAAGAAATAAATGATCAGAAAAAATGATTTTTCTTTAAAACTTACCGCAGCTTTACTGTTTACGACGACACCTGTTTGGAAGACAGAAGATAGAAAACAGTGAAACCATAATAAACACTGAAATACTAGTAAACTCTGAATATTGTTGTTTAGGGGTTGGATGCTGCTGCTGACAACTGATTAAATCCATGTTTAGCAATTTTATTTTAGCACCATTAGCTATCAAATGAACAGAAACAAGGGTGCTTTTTCAAACTTTTACCGGCTGAATCTAAAGTCTCCATTTAAATGAAAACTACTGCAGTAACAATTTCCCGAAACAACTTATTTTCCATTATTTTTAAACTAGTTACATACAGAAATACATTTAAAAACTTAGTATTGTTCCCTGTATCTGAACTCATCGCTCTCCACAGGCTATATATGAATATGAAATGATCAAAAAGCTCTAGGTAACATCTCGTGGGGGGGGGGAAAAAAGCAACAACAAAACATTACCTGACTGGCTGATCTCCAGTTCAACGTCATCTTCTCAAACACGCCCACATGGCTTTCAGCGTAACTGTTATTTTCAGACTGCACGATGGAAGTCCCGTTCTGACCAATTTAACTGCTCTCTGTGATTTAATCTCTCTCATTCTGCACATTACTTGATATTTTTCAGTATTCTTGGTGGTTCTGCACTATGAGTTCTTCAACCACTGTAACGTCCTGAAGCGTCTGAGGCAAAAACTCCCTACGTCCTACTCCCTAAGTTTGGCTCTCTGCAGGCTCGTCGAAATCCTCGAAATAGAAATTGAGTCAACAGTTATCGTTTAGCCAACAGATCCAGTGCGCAGAGCAGAGGCCCAAATCAAGTGGTCAAAATGAGACCTCCGTGGACAGATTTAAAAATAAAAGCTACACTGAAAGCCGTTCGGAGGTGTGAGAAAAGCTGACCTGAAGGTGGAGGATCTGCTCATTTTAAATCAGGCAGGTACAGAAAAAAAAAAAAAAAGATGTTACAGAAAATATTTTTTTATATAGTATGTTAATGCATTTAGCATGAGCTACCACTAACACACTGTGTTTAACGATAGTTAAATTCTGCAGAGGGTAATTACAAAAAGTAACACCAGGAGGCAGCACTTCACCAGTGGGTGTGTTGAGATATTTCCTGATGCACCCCACCGATTTGACCTCTTTACACTTTATTTCAGCCACCTCAGTTCCCCAAGAGGCTTTGCCTTTAAACAGGCTTCCTTTTTTGGTTTAATTAAAGGTGAGACAGCCTCATTGCCCCATCTTGTGGTTTAAATTGGTATTACAGGAAAGGCCCACCCAGCCCTAGTTGAACTTAAGTTGATATCTCCTCAACACAAAAAAATGTTGTTTTTTTTGTGGTTGTTTTAAATTCAGTTGATAGTTTTGATGAATTCTGAGAGATTTTAAATTCTTCTTGACGGAATCAATTTATAACAAATAACGTTAATTATAAAAGTCTCCTTTTATTAAAAAACTGATTTTTTTCTAGCAGTAGTATAAGTTAGTGCTATCATGGTATTATTATCATTGCACTACAAAAACAGGGATTTCTAAAGGTTTACAAAAGCTTATGTTTCTGTTCTATAGTATAATTAAAAATTAAAACATGTTGTAATGTCATCATATAAAAGAAATAAAATATGAATAAAATAAAAAGAGTTAATAAAAAATAAATATTTTGACAGATGCTTACAAACTCAGTCCTGAACCATTTCTAGGTGTGATATAACACCACTGTGTGATGCCAGTGTTTTTAACAGTAAGTCAATAAAACGTATGCTATGATGTTACCCGATAATCCGCTATCGCCGAGCATTAACGGTTTTGCATTAACGCGACGAAATCGACTGTTTCACAAATGACATTAAGCAAGCTTATTGGGATGAGAGCAATAAAAAACTGAGACAGATTCAGGTTAGTGCTGGATTTTCAATGGAGGTGTTACTGCAGCACGACATAATCTAATGAATCTAACAGAATTTAGATTCATTTCTTATAAAAAAAACCAACAAAAAAACAAAAAACCAAAACCCATCTGCTTAGTAAAGAGTGACAACAGACCTGGAGAGGGACTTGAAGTAGCAGGTAAGCCAAACCTGGAAAATAGGAGAACGCACGTTTCAGCTTTAACACAGATTTACTGAAAAATAAATCAGCTTCATGAGCTACGTGGGCGCTACTCGTATGATAAGGTTTGATTCTGACTCGGAGAGAAGACGCGTAAGTTATGCAATCACATTTTACTGATACAAAAAAAATGTAATTAAAACAAAAATAATATAAAATGATAAACAACTTGAAATAACCCAAAAAGACAAAACATCAAAGAACTAAAATTTAAAAGAGCCTATGAGGAAAAATGAGATCACATCAATAAAATCAGGAGCATTTTTTTTTTTTTAAAGTACTGGAATAAAATAAAGTAACATTGGAAAGATACAATAAAGAGATAAAGATTTGATTCACCGCGTTCTCAGACAAAAACCCAAATGCAGCGAGCACAGTTATTCTACTGTCATTGTAAAAGAAGAACTAGTTGAGGTAAGGCCCCACCTTGCTGCGCGTATGGCCTTCTTGCTTTCAGATGAAGCCGGCAGGTTGAAACGTTCGGCTCTCTTCTGAAGTCTCTGCTCAACAAAGCAGTTAAAAAACTGAAATTACTGCTGTACATGAAGTAAAGCTTCATAAAGTCTAAAATCTGGGAACAAATACAGAGATAAAAGGTGCTCCATTTCTATACTTCACATAGAAATCTCTCATTTATTAATCTCTCTCACATTTATACCTATACATCTGATGTACTACCTTTGCTCATGAATCTATACGTTTTATTCCTATACTCCTAAAAATACACCACGGGACTTTACTATGAGCTAAAAGTCTCCTCTGACTTACACATGACCTGACACATTTACGTCACTGGTGCAAACAGGCTGTACACACCTCGCTGGCAGATAACGGCGGAGTTATTTTCACCACCTTCTTCTCGGCAGGCCTGAAAGTAAAAAAAAAATGAACATTTCAAATGTCAAGAAGACGATGCGCAGTCCTGATAAATTCATACAAAAAAAAAGAAGAAGAAGAAAAAAAAAGGATGATACAAGATGCACAACGAATCATAAATTTTAGTTTCTGCTGGCTGCCTACAAGTGCTAAGGACAAACATCGCTGGTGTATATGCTTCATAAATCTGAGAGTAACGCATACTTATGATTTGCGCAGTAAGAACATTTCTACACAGATATTATTGAACAAGACCCAAATGTCACATTGTCCACAGCCAATAAGTGCAGAAGGAAAAAGAAAAAGAGTAAATATGTCTGTGAAGGTTCTCAGTCATCCAGGTCATGGTAGTCTAAGGAGCTTGGAAAGAAAAGCGTCTGGACTTCTTTAAATTTCTTGAAGACGCTTCACCTCTCATCCGAGAAGCTTCTTCAGTTCTAAGAGCAAATGGTGGAGAGTCCCAGATTTTAAGCCCTATGGGAGTGTCTCCAGGAGGGTCGTGGACCCCCTTCGTTAAGAGTAAACTTAACGAAGATAAACTTACGGCTCCGGCTCGATCGTTTCAGAATCCTTGTCGTCTTTTACGTCATTGGAACTCTCAACTTTAGTGAAGTCCTGAGAAAAATAAATAAATAATTCAAAACATTAATTACTCCTCCACAAAAGAGTGTGACGAGGGCTGAGAGGGGGATTTAGAGAGAGCATATTGTGGGAAACATTTTAAAAAATTACCACTGCATCCTCTGCAAGCACATCATCTACGTCCACATCTTCCTCTGTTGTTCAGAATACAGGAGAAGAAAATAAAAGAAAGCACATTTATAAATATACAGAATATTAAAAAACAAACAAACATGGAAAACACTCTTAAAATGCATCCGCATCATCTGTGGAAACGATTGATCTCACATCACATGCATGTGTAACCACCTACGAGGGCTGTCGATCTGGCGGGACCAACACCCCAATACAGGAAGGCTGGATCGGCTCTTTACCCCTAATCTGATCGTATGAGTATTACCCAGCCGGCAATGCAGAGTTCAAATGGAGCTGATGGGTGAGGGGGCTCGCCCAGTTCTATCGACCCCTCCTCCCCAGGGGTCTGTTAGTTTTAAAGGGCTGGAGTACTCAGATTTTTACCATTTACCACAGTTTCACAAAGTGCTAAAAAGGGAATTTAGATGTTAACTGGAGGATATTTTTATTAAAGCAATTTAGCAGGAGGAAAGCAAAAGCAAGATCTAATAATAATAATAATAATAATAATCACAAAATAACAATCAAATCACCTAAATGATACTTTTCTAATTAATGCACTCTGAGCTGATGCTGATTTTGTTCTAATCTTTGGAAGGGGAGAGATTGGAGAGGAGAATGAGAACATGCAGGCCTGAAGATGCACTTCTCCCTCCCGTGAAGGTGGAACGTAACAGGACAGGAACCAAGTCCAGTAAGAAACAATCAAAGTCCAAATCCTCTTGATTTTATACTGTAATACGGCAAAAATGAGCAAAGAAAAAAAAATAAAAATCATAAAACCAGTTTGTGGGTCCAAAGTGTTCGGGCGGTGGTGGCTCCTCTGGCGTTACTCGCTGCACTTTCTAACTGTGGACCCTCAGGGCTCAATTTTAAGATGACGTCTTCTGCTCATCGCAAGAACTAGAGAAAAAAAAACACCCTGAATGTTCCTAGACGCCCTCTTTTGCCTGTTTGCCTCCCGCTCTCTCTCCTCCTATCTGGACATCCAATCACCGTCATTTACATATAATCTCCCGATATCCAGCCACACCCTTTCATCTTCTCCATCTTCAACCTGTCATCCATTTTTAACTAAGAAAAGGTTACCTCACTTTAAATCGCTTCATTACATTTTATTCTTTTCCATGTTATACTTAAAATAATTTGTCAATAATTACACCATATATGAGTCTTCAGTCAGGTATGAATACAGGTCACTTCGTGTTTCATTCATTCCACTTCAATAAGATTTGTCTTTAGCACTTTCTCACATGAGCATTCATTTTCACATAATCCCTCTTTGATTCAAATACAGAGGAACGCTTTCGTTTACGCAACTAACTAAAATCATACATTATAAAAGTGAGACATTCTTTAGACCAGGGGTCCCAAACTCACGGCCCACATCACCCCTACTCGTATATTGACGTGAAGAAATATCACGCAATTTTTGTTAGGGAGGATTTGTTTGCTGTTGAGGGCAATGTTAAAATAAGTTCTTTAAAAAGCAAAAAGTTATTTAATATGAAGGCGATATGAGCAGAGAGTACAAACATGTTGACGGATCGGCTGTGTTAGTTCAGTGAGAGTTCACTGTAAAGAAAACAGTTTTCACTAGCAGTCAAAAACTAATGCGTACACTTATGTCTGCATTTTTATTTTGTTAAATACGAACAAAATTACAGCAGAAGTGCTGCCACGTGTCTGGCAAAGGCTTCAGTTAAGAGTGAGAAAAAAAATTACGTTCACGTTTGCAGTTTTGTCTTGTTATACAATATTTGAAATTTAAGAAACAAACAGAACAAAACGCTCCATTTTCGGAAATATTTGTGGCTGTTTTCTTGTTTGATTTTTCTTGTACTACTTGAACACTAAAGTGGCCCTCACATGAGATGACAGTGCCAACAGTGGCCCACAGTTCACTTAAGTTTGAGACCCCTGCTTTAGACATTCTTTAGTGGCGAGTATCGCTCACCGTATACTCCGTTTAGCATTAAGCAATTAAGCATAATTAACTATTAGCAAAATCACGTATGATAATTATGGTTCTGTGTTTAACCATTGCAACACTTTACACCATTTCTTTTATTCAAAATCATGTATAATGTTGGGTTGGCAACAAGAATAAAGTTGATTTACTACCAGCAAATATGGAAAAGCTCTGCTTTAGCGCACTATATAATTTCAGACATAAAAGACTCTCACGTCTCACAGGGCTGGATTTTAAGCCCTTTGTTTAGGCAGGTAAAAGAAATGTTTTGTGTGTACGTGCAATCTAAAAGAGCGACAGTATGAAAGGTATTGTGCCTCACCGTGTTCCTCCAGATAGGCCTGGAGTCGGGCGATGAGCTCCCCTTTGTTTCCCTTGGTCTCCAAACCTCGGGCATCGCATTCCTGCCTCAGTTCAGCAAGCTACAAATAAAAAACAAACAAACTAGAGTCCGTTTACTTAAACCTGACATTTTTGGTCATTAATCCATCGAACACAGACCATTTACTATTGACGTACACAGACCACTATTACTTCTGTTATGTGGATGTGACAAATTCACAGGTCAAAGAATACGTGAGGGTCAGCGCAAGATCAATTTCATCATCAGATGGTGAGCATCAGGCTTAGTGCAGACGTTTGTGTACCGTCATTTTTTTGTGAGAAACTACACTACAGTGCAGCTACTACTAACATGCCCTTCAGGCAGACTTCAAAGAATAAGTATGAGGAATGAGTAATCGTCATTCTCCATGTCAGTAATGTAGAATAACACATTTTTTGTGGACCGATCTTGCTTTCAGTAGGGGGGATGGGACTCAAGAAACAGTTTTGTTGAAGAAAACAGGTCTTAGCTGGGGTGCATCACAGGTCTATGACCACCTGCACAAACAGCAGTTTAGTAATTGCTGTGACTACTTTCTTCTTCTTCTTGAAAACGTCCCAGAAAAACTACAGAATGAAAACACCCCTAACTATCAGTTAGGGTTGTCAAAAACAGATGTCTCCAGTCCACACACAAATATGAAAACACAACAATCACACACGAAAGTCATTGGATTAAATCACACAAGAGACCCATTTAGGTAAAGAAATCTGTGTCGCTTGCTTTTTAAAGAAATTTCAGTACCAAATTATCCAACTTATCCAATTTTTTTCCCGCTCTGGCACATTTTCAGTACCTGTAATGTAATGCAAGCTGGTATGTTTTGTTTTTTGTTTTTTTTCCTGAAAGCTGCTCTGTATTAGTTGTCAGATAATCGTTTTCCATCACCGCTGTTGGAGTTTGAATTCAGTTTGAATCAAATACACTGTTTGGATTCCTCCATCAGCTGACGCACAGATCATCTAAATGTGTGGATACACATAACAAACAGATCCAGGCCACACTCAGCCAGAAAATCTTTACCTTCGTTCAATTTATTATATTTTTACTAACTGACCTCTTTAGTTTCATTTCCCCTCTTCCTGCCGCTCCCCTTGTGTGATGTGAGCTGTTTTATTTATTTAATAATTTACTTTATTTCTTTGTTGTAGGTCGTGTTTAATGTTTCGGCTTCTGTGACTCAGGAATCTCCCAACATTTTGGGGATAAATAAACTAAATGCCACAAACACACAGAGTTTACACATACTGCTCATTTTTATTTTGTGTGGCCTGAGACGGAGTCAAATTCCCGGCGGGAGTTATCCTTCCCTTATCGAGAGACGCCAAACAAGTGCGGAGAGTTAAAAAACAAACAAACAAAGAATAAAATGTTAAAATATAATCATAAACTGTCTGTGAAGCATTTGATATAAGTTTGTATAGGGCAAATAGCCTGGCGGCAGCGTTTCAGGCCACTTATGGATGTAAAGTCAGAGACCGAGTGAACCGAGCTGCACTTTTACGAGCTAATGTTGGGCTTCGGCCAAATTAACTTTGCTGTTAACTTTCTTACAGAAGGACAGAGACAGTAGGTGACTTTGTATCTGACAGCATTTGTTATTTCAAATTAATCTCACGTTTAAGCCATGTTTTTATCTTCTCGTTAGCCGATATATTCTAACGTTAGCCCGCCGTTAGCTCTTTGAACACATGCCGGGTGTTCGCCTTCTCAGCCGGACGTCATTTTGTTCTTCAATCCGGTTAATTAACGTAACACCGACCCCTGGTCCCGCATCTAACTCCGGTTAAAAGCTATCTTTATCTTTAAAAACCGGCCAAATGCGGGTTATAAAGTGCATATTTTAGAGAAATACCAACCTTAAGCTTATGCAGCTCTATCACTTCGGCCATCTTTCTTTGTTGATGTGTTTACTTCCTCCAATCAAACCGGAGTTGCGCTCCTTCTCAGCTCCTCCATTCTCACTCAGCGTGTCACAGCGCCACCCAGCGCTGCGGCTAACACCCTACAGGCACCTGCACGTACAGAGCGCACGGTGTTGATGGTCGTATTATTGTAGGGTCTTATACCTTACGGTATAAATCGCTCTAGGCATCTATTGTTGTGATTCAACGCTATATACATGCAATTGAACTGAACTGAATTGAAAACCAACTAAATACAACTCATTAGCAACACCTTGTTAGTACCAGGGTGGACCCCCTTTTGCCCTCAAATCTGCCTTAATTCTTCATACCACCTATTTTAATGCAAAGCTAATTGAACCTCGTGCTATATTAATGTAATAATAAAATAATATTAGTAGATAGGAACACTAACATCCAAAATCAGTCTAAATTTTAATCCTAATGAAGGTACTCAACTTGAATTGGTTAAGTAGAACATCAGCAGAGAAAAAATATGAAAATAAAAAACAGCTCTATTTTCTGTTGCCTACATTGTAGAGGATGACTTTGCCTCTAAACAGGAAAATGTGTAGGTAAGGGGTTACAGCGGCGCAATGTAGTTACTCATTGTGGAGAAAAGAATCACTATTGAGAGCTCCAGCAGATTTTCTTAGTGTACAGGCTGTGATCAGCTGACCTCCTGCTCTTTGTGGATTAAACAACTGAATTCAACCAGATGTTTCATGAGTTGTCCTGGCTGATTTCCATCCTCTACACTGACAGTACACTGTTTATGCTGTCTTTACATTAGAAAGTATAAAGTTGGTATAAAGGTGGGATTCAGCGAATGAATCTAAGCATCACCAGCTTAACTTCAGATTCATCTCTGGTAAACTTGATGTAACCTTACTCTGACCATGAAACCACTGCCACTGTGCACCAGTCACACACTGTTCGTCACTTTAAATCCATCACAGTAAAGCAAACTAACCTGTTTATCCTGCACTAACCTGTGCAATATTACCAAGTGCAATTTTTCCTACTATAACAAAGCATTTTATTCTGTTTTGTATAGTACCCTATTCTACTGTATATAGTATAAAGTATTTTATTCTTGTTGTATAGTATGTTATTCTATTTTATCTTATCCTATTCTGTTGTGTTTTTCTTAACTTTACTGCTCTTAAACTTGTACTTTCTGCCATGACGAAAAAATTTCCCACGT
>VVHJ01044920.1:1629-21081 GCA_015107715.1 Tylochromis polylepis | reverse complement strand
ACCTCTCAACCTCACGCACCAACTCAGGCTCCTTCCCCACCAGAGAGGTGACATTCCATGTCCCAATTGCCAGTCTTGGTAGCCGGGGATCGGTCACCAGGGCCTCCGCTCCTGGCTGCCGCCCGACTCACACTGCACCCAACCCCTACGGCACTTCCTGCGGGTGGTGGGCCTGCGGAAAGATGGGCCCATGTCCCTTTTTCGGACTGTGCCGAAAGGGTGACTGTATCCCTGGTGGCGGTGCCCGGCTATCAGACGCTCGCCCTCGGGCACCCTCCCCAGGCCTGGCTCCAGGGCAATGCCCCGGTAACCCTGTCCCGGGCAGGGTAAACTGTTCCCTTGATGGTCCTTTCATAGGGGTCTTTCTGAATCGTTCTTTGTCTGGTCCCTCACCCAGGACCAATTTGCCATGGGAGACCCTACCAGGGGGCAAAAGCCCCCAGACAACATAGCCCCTGGGATTCCTGGGACACACAAACCCCTCCACCACGATAAGGTAGCGATTCATGGAGGGGTTATTGAGATATCGTAGGGATTAAATGTGCAGCTAAACGTACACGGTCAGAAAGGGGATTACTTGTCTGTCCCACTTTAGATCAAAGTATGCTGTATGTGGCCCCTGACATAGAATAAGTTTGACACCCCTGATATACACCAGTGATAATCCGGTACAGGCTAGTAGCACTGGCCCTGTATTCTCAAACTGATCTAAAGCACAAGTCCTACGATCAATTGCAGAACTGTAGTTATCATTTGCACCATTTGTACTGTGAATTAATCATTTTTTATGTAAGGTGTCCCGTGCATTCTTTCACAGCAATGCATTAACACCAGAGGATGTCAGTTGGCATCAGAGTAGAAAAAGTTTGTGAAAGTAATAAAATGGTAATCTTTAGCCTGCCTGGATTGGCCCTGTAACAGAAGTCAGTGTTGTGTACATCATTGTGTCTGTATTGTCTTTGTGTATTGTATTTGTGTCTTGTTAAACTGTTTATTCTTGCGCTGTGGTGTGCTCTTTTCTCCCCGCAGGCCTGCCTGATCCTTTTGCCAAGGTGGTCGTGGATGGTTCAGGACAATGCCACTCTACAGACACTGTGAGGAACACGCTTGACCCAAAGTGGAACCAACACTATGATCTGTGAGTCTCAGACTTTTTTTTTCCTTCTTCTTAATTTATTTATTTTTTATAACAGTGAATCATTTCTGACATCTGTTTTTAAGGATTTAAAAAGTCTTCTTTGGTTTATTTGAATACCTCCCACCGCCCCACAGACTAAATCTGATTACAAACAGCAGTTTGAGGCCATGCTTGGCTTATTGCAGTGCCTCACAATTAGTATGTGTTTCTTTTTATAACCTCGAAGTGTGAGACTTTACCATTAACAGGATCTAAACTGATGAAAACAGCTCTTGCATCTGGCCTCTCACTTATTTACATACTCTGTAATGACATAACCCTTCGGTCTAAAAATGTCTCTTGGAACAGTATTTAAGGAATCAGAAAAGGAGGGCCGTCTCTAATAGTATTTTCTTCCATTGACTGAAACACGTGCATGTCTTGTTGTACCCCGATTGCCTTTTCCCAAAGATGGTGTGTCCTGCGAAAGTAACCTGGAAAAAACAGAGACAGAGCGTGAGTGAAAATGTGAGAGTGAAAGTTTCCAGTATTGGCCCAGTGTTTATCCAAGCCGTCATGCGTAGCCAACAGTGAGAGGAAGCACGTGTCTCCGTTTGTTTGGTTGCTGGGGATACAGGACCCTCTCTCTACAAGGCCCCACGCCTGTCGCATTTGACAAGAGGGAAAAAGTCACGCGCACGTACGCACACCTCAGGGATGAATTGATGGAGCGGAGAACACAGACTCGTGGCTCAGTGGAAACGTCTCTGCTCTAATTTGTCCCGAGAGCCTGCAGATATCGTAGACTGGAATTTATGTGAAAACGACTCGGGTTTTTCTGCGCCGGTGATACGTTTACCATGACTGTATCCCGTTTTACTGTCTGTGTTTATTCTCATGGTGAACAGCAGAAGGACCCTCAGGTGGTGTGTTGGAGGAGAGAGGGTTTTAATTGACTGAGAGCAGCTTCTCTGACTGTCTGGCTGGCTCACACTTATTAAAATAGGGCTTGCAACACCTGGTGTTCCCAATAGAGCCTAGTGCATTAAAGCTGTTGGCAGTGACTCTTTTTTTCCATTTGTTGTATGTGAGGGTGTAGAAATTGTGTGGGTGTGTGTGTGCTGGGTCTTCATTTCTTGGGTACGCTGCAGAGAGCAAACTGCCCCATGGACTGGGACCCTTCAGCATTGTTGCAGGATGTTGCCAGCATGCCAAGAATAGTAGATGCAGTCTAGCTAGCTGCCTGGGTCTCACACTCATTCTGCTTGCCCTCAGTTTCTAAAACAGATCCCTAACGCTCATAGGATATGACTGAAATACAGGAAGTCTAAGCTGAATAACTCCTGTTGGGGATTTGTAGAGGACAAGGATACTATAATTATGAGTAATAAAATAGTTCGTCTGGAGGACCTTCGTCGTTGTAGTAAGTGTCGGGAAGTGTCTTCCTGCATTTTTGCACTCTTTTGTCATGCTGTCACATTTATTCAAGTAGGAATCCTTCAGCTATAGCATTATTAAATAATACATCTGCAATGTTAAGTGCCCAGTCTAGACTCAAATTTTTTATGCCCACCCGCTTATCCATTTCCCTCCCACCATCTTGAGCTGTATTTCTGTAGAAGCAACCAGTTAAAAAGAACTAATAGCTGGCTGTTCCAGATCCTCAGCTTTCCAAGGTACTACCAGTACTATGCAAAAGTCTTGAGCCACCACTCATTTCTTTATATTTTGCAAGGAAAATGGGAAGTAGGTACAGTAATTTATTGAGACATGTGCAAACATAGATAGTAATGCAGTATATAAAGGCATAAACAGAATTTGTATAATTCTAACTAAGCTTGAGAGTCAGTATTTGGGATGATCACCTTTATTCTGAACTCTGCTATCTTGTCATTTCTTTAATAGTCTTCAGGAATTGTTGTCTACCTTTTGTTTCGTTCTCTGTTAAGATGAGCCCACACTGCTTCAATAATGTTGAGGTCCCGGCTCTGGGTAGGCCAGTCCATGACTGATAGAAAAACACAATATATAATTTTCCAGCTATGCTTTTACTGCATTCGCAGTGTTTGAAGCCTTTGCCAATCAGACACTTTCCAGATTGCATTCATAATTACATCAATTTTGACTAGACCCCAACGTCACTGGCTGAAATGCAGCCCAAACCATAACAGAGCCTCCACCGTGCTTTACAGATAGATATACACTTACTGTTGTATCTCTCTCCTGACCACTTGTGTATATATTGTCTATACTTTGAATCAAAAATGTCAAATTTGGATTCCTCACTTCATCAGACCTGTTGCCACTGATTATCAGTCCAGTTTTTCTGTGATTTGCCATACCTCAGCCTTTTCTCCTTGTTTCCCTGCCTTAAGAATGGCTTCTTGACAGCCACTGTTCAACTGAGTTTTCTTACCGCGACTTTTTTGTCTTGTCAGATGTAGCTTGTCCTCTTTAGCTCCGTTCACTGATGTTAGATACTACTTCACTGGCAAATGACTGACTATGCAGTATAATACATTATTAATTCTATAATAAAAATGATGTGTTTTATTACTTTCAGGTATTTCAGTTGTTAATCTGTCATAATTGCATGTGTCCTTTGGGTCCTTAGTCTTAAAATGTCTTAAATACATATTTACTAACAAAAGACCTTAAAAGATATTGTCTTAAAATCAGTTCTCTGTTTTGTGAGGTGTTTTTTGGGGGGGGTTTTTTTGTTTTTTTTGTTTGCTCATGTCTGGCTGGGACTCGGCTTAGTACGTGTAATACATTAAAAGAAACCCTGAGGATAATGCTGAAAGCAGCCTCGCTGGTAAGCCTGCTTGTTTAGGTTCAGTTAAGTCTAACAAGAAATGACTTGAGAGTGATGATTACGCTTTGTGGTTAATGCTGTAACTGTTGTATCTGTAACAAAGCAAGATGTGGTGTATGACGAAATTGTATGGGTCCCTTTAAATACTTCAATTTAAACTTTTTATATTTGTTAAATCAAACGGGTATTTTATTACTGCTCTTTTTTTCTTCTTTTTTTTAAGTGTCTTTAGGAAATGGATTTATTTTTGTTGGTGTTAGTCCACAGCACAAATATCTAACACTGTGATTCACAGGTCCGGGATTTGTTGCATTTGTATCTCAGATTATGAATTTTTCATTTTGGTGTGTATTTTTTGTTAAACCTTACCTTTGTGTTCTTGGCATTAACAACGGCTGCTGCTAAAAAAAAAAATACCAAAGATTCCTCTACTGAATGAAAAGTGTATTAAAAAAGCACATCTGGCTCTTTAAATCAGCTCCTTTTGCCTTTAATTCCAGTTTTCCCATTTTGTGTGTGTGTGTGTGTGTTATTGTCTATGACTGTATGAAAATCTTAGCCAGACTAATGAATTTTATTACAAGGATCCAGATGACTTTGGTTTGGTTATAATACTTCCCTCCCCTCATGTCTGTCTGACATAGTAGCTTTCTCTCACATCGCACCCCAGACAGGCATTTGGCACTGACTCAAAATGTCCAGACGTCTTACTCACAGCCTCATTGTTTCATATCCCTTTTGGTAAGCGGCATGATAATTACAGTGGGATGCAGTTCTCCGAATCGTACAGACGATTAGTTTTAGACTGAAGGAGGGAGCCCACCCCAGCAGATGTGCCGCAACAGGTTCACATGCTGAGATTTTATCACACTGAGGCCTGACACACGAGGAGGCAGACACGATAAGGAAATAATTCCACTTATTTAGATGAGTCTCTCATTGCCAACACATCTGTAACTCTGTGTGTGCAACTGCCTGATCATGTCCTTTACTTGCATAGTGGTCAAACTAGTTAATCTTTTAAAGGGAAAATTGTGCCTATTTCCATCTCCTTCTTTTTTTTTTTTAAATTCATGGAGTCTACTGGAGTTTCCCAATTATTTTTCCCAGTTCCCCCATTCCCACTCCCTCAAAGGCATCTTATTTCTGATAGGCTGCCCCTTACTGACAGAAGACTTGAACTTCGAGTGGGTGGGGCTTTTGTAGCTATAACCTGAGCTCTGTGCCGTTGATCATGATGATCTCTTTGAAATCGGACAACAGAGCCAGGATGATAAAAAGGCTGTTGAAATGGAGCATTTAAAGCAGTCTGAAGCCTGAGCTTTCTGGCTCACAGGAATTTGTACTCAAGCTGAGTTCATTATTTAAATGCTTGACCAACAACAATATTAGTGTAACAATGTACACCAATCAGGTATAATGTTATGACCATTGCATAATATTGTGTTGGTCCCCCTTTTGCTGCCAAAAAACAGCCCCGACCCATCAAGGCATGGACTGGACTCAACTCGACCCCTGAAGGTGTGCTGTGGTATCTGGCACCAAGATGTTAGCAACAAATCCTGTTCTGCAAATTCTGAGGCGGGGCCTCCATGGATTGGACTCGTTTGTCCAGAACATCATACAGATGCTCAATTGGAACGAGAGCTGGAGAATTTGGAGGCCAAGTCAACACCTCAAATTTGCTGTTGCTTTCCTCAAACCATTCCTGAACCATTCTTGCTTTGTGGCAGGGTCCGTTATCCTGCTGAAAGAGGCCACAGCCATCAGGAAACGCCATTTCCATGAAAGGGTGTTCATGTTCTGACACAACTTGGGTAGATGGCACGTGTCAAAGTAACAGCCACCTGGAGGACTCCAGGTTTCCCAGCAGAAGATTGTCCAAAGCATCACACTGCCTCCTCCAGCTTGCCTTCTTCCCATAGGTTGTAATGGAAAATTTCTATTATTCTCATTTAAAGTGTTTAAGTGCTTATGCATATGCTTAGTTATGACACTGTAAGAGACTGTTCAGTGGAAGTTTCTAAAACTAGATGAACTTATTTCAGCCTCAGTAGTTAAATGAGAATAATAGAAATTTTCCGTTACAAGGTCATCCTGGTCCCAGGTGTTCCCCAGGTAACCAGTGCCCACACATACCCATACCAAATAATGTAAAAAACAAAAAACAAAAAAAACAAAAACAACCCTGATTCACCAGACCAGGCTGCCTTCTCCCATTGCTCCAGTTGTGATGCTCACGTGCCCATTGTTGGCACTTTTGGTGGTGGGAATGGGTCAGCATGGACACCCTGACTGGTCTGCAGCTATGCAGCCCCATACACAACACACTGTGATGCTCTGTGTGTTCTGATACCTTTCTATCAGAACCAGCATTAGATGGAGATAAAGAGAGAGAAATAATCGGTGTTATTCACTTCACCTGTCAGTGCTCATTTTCTGTCTTTACAAACAATGATCAGGCATAACATTATAAGGAAAACTATAATGGGACCTTGTAATGTTCTCAGTACTTGCAGTACAGCTGTAGGAATCGCTGTCAGTCATAACGCTGGCTACTTTTTACGCTAAATTTGTGTAGCATTTACCTACAAAAACTTGTATACCTGTTATTATTTCCCTCTCTACTTTCAGTCTCGTGACACCAACAGTATCACAGGGAGACTAAAGCTGTGTTGTTGTTTTTTTCTTTCTTTCTTTTTTTTTAAACACATGAACTCCAAAAGACGTCAGGAGAATTGGGTCAGGACATTGTCTGAAGTTTTCTTTTGTACATGTAGTCCACAGCTGGAGACCATTTACATCAGCACTGAGCTGCCTGAGCAGAGCCTGAAGGAGGCAGTACACAGGACAGCCACTCGACAACCGTGAATTCACCTGCAGCTTTTTTTTTTTTCCCACATCGGCACAGATTGGTGCAGTCGGGCATCACAAAGCCTTTGTACTAGGGAGCTGCATTTACGCTTGCAACTCCTTCAGTTACTGTCTAGAAAAGCTCATGGCTCCGGTGCATGTCTGAAAACAACTGTAGACCATCAGCCTCTGAAAATCATGAGCTTCTATGATGTTTAAAATGGTGATGTCTGTCAGAGCTCCTAGCGCTGCTGCAGAGTCGGTCTCACTGTGTGATATTTCATCCTATAATTATTGACTTGTCATTTTTATTTTTTGCGTCCTCTTTAAGTACAATCATTAACCAGCTTCAGCTGAGATTAGAGTGTGTTTTAACATTATGTCGCAGGCTTACTGTACAGTTTCTGCACTTCTTACCTCATCATAAACTCATAAAGTCAAAATAGTTTACTTTGAGGCAAACAGCCTTCAAATTATATAACTAATGTTACTGCCTTCCATGTTTGGCAGTGTAGTTAATGACTGTTTATACCCAATCATAATTTCAGTGGTGCTGGTTTGATCAAAGAAGGTCATTTGTACTTTTCATGTATTGAGGAAAATGGGTTTTCTTAAAATGTCTTGTGTGTAAATTGTATAAGCCAAAAGAAAACTCGATGTCAGCCCAAGTTTAAAAATCCATTTTCTAGCAAAATGTAGGGCTTTTTCCTTTCCCCCGCACACTGGCAGAGTGTTTAAAATTATGTTAGATTATGGGGCATTTTACAGTTAGTGGTTTTGTTGCTGTGGTGTCATCGCAGGAATACCATGGCCTTCTGCCCCACTTTTGAGGATGGCTGGTGTGACTGTGATAAATGATTCGGAGAATCCCACTCCACTTGTGGTACTTCGTCTTCTACTCAGACACTGAGTATCAGAAAATCCCTCTGAGCCTGCTTGCCTACCTCTTCCACATCCGTGTGTGCTGACTCTGCCTTGTTTTGTAGTCCTTGACAAGGAGTCTTAGTGGTAACCTCCGTGACGGGGTTGTCTTTGCTGTAGTGCTGGGGAAATCCTCGGGGAAATTTCTGTTACCTTTCACCAGATGTCTGTTTGCTGAGCAGTAAAAGAGAGTTTCTATGGCACATATTATTAAATGCGTGTACTTATTATGTCTCCTTCTCTCCCCCACAGATACATTGGAAAATCAGATTCCATCACCATCAGCGTGTGGAATCACAAGAAGATCCATAAGAAGCAAGGAGCTGGCTTCCTGGGCTGTGTCCGCCTTCTGTCCAATGCTATCAACCGCCTTAAAGACACGGGCTGTAAGTGCCAGTGATACTTAATGTATCTGCCACATAATTTGTTGTTTAATTTCCCCCTTTTTTTTTTCTTCTTCTAAGCTCTCTTCAACAGTGTAGCTCTCTGTGCTCACCAGTGTGTGAATTAACAATATATTTGGCATTTTGTGTCAGTGCAAGTAGCAAAGTAATATACTTTAATGCGTCTAGATTTCTGCATCCAGGCTAAGATAACGGCTCTTGTAATATTCAAATCTCCCGCCCAACCTTATACCTCTGAAGAGCTTGTACAGACATGACAGATGACAGCTGCTGGTTATAGGCCATACTTCATTATCATTATGAACAGATGGATCTTTTTAAAATTTTGCCCACTGGCCTCATACTTTTGGCCCCATGAAAGCAGCCATACTGCTCATATTAATTGCTGAAATTAGCAGCTCTAAGTCTGCGTTCATGGATCTCGGCGGGAAAAGGCCGGACTGCGCTGTTGATGTTTCTTGTCTAATGTGTGCCGGGATCTTGTACGTCAGTAGGAGAGGAATGGATTGAGAAACTAACAGGCAGATCATGGAGTGTCTTCAGCGATGTGGAGAGATGGGAGGCTTAAGCTGCGGGTAGTGACCTAAAAAATAAGATCACAAATATAAGCGGTGAAAATGGGTTTTCTCCAAAGATTTGGTGAGGGATGAGGTGTGGAGCTCAGTCTTTCAGAAGAGACTTGAAGTACACCTCTTCTGAAATGAGCCAGATGAGGTGGGCCTCACAGATTCTTCCTGGGTTAGGTGAAGTGTGCATGTCCAGTTGGTTGGGGGGACCTGAGGGCAGACTAGAACAGGCTGAAGAAAATCTGTCTCTGGCTTGGTTTAAGGCCGCCTCAGGGGAGAGGGTGGTCTGTGTAGCTCTGCTGAGACTTTGATTAAGGGATGATATCAAGAAGGAGCACTAAATTCCCAAGAATTAAAGAAATCTTAAAATATTTTGGAGCATAGTTAATAGAAGGATGTTTCCTAATAGCTGTTGATTAATTATTACGAAATATATATTTGACATGTTAAAATAATTCCAAGCACTTTTTGAACACATGATTCAGATACTGAAGGTCCTGAAGACTAAATTTGTTAATAGGATATGAATACAAGTTAAAGCATGAGTCCTCTCCAGGTTATTGTGAAAATTGATAATAAACAATGCTAAAATACTGCTGCGTTGTACTTTTGCTTGACAATCAGTTGCTGACTACATACAGACGCTGTTGGGCTCCTTCAAAACATATTGCATTGAATTATAATGAATGTGGAACATGATGTCCCCAATCTTTGTTTGAGGACATTTTCTTTAACGGGACTTCCTTAAAATTGAGATTCAAAGAACTCTTAGTCCCCTCACACTTAATAGGGTTTTTTTCCTTCCAATCTGAATGTTATTGTGTTCTTTGCATTAATTAACAGCAAACTACTGCTGGGATTATGCTGTCTTTTGCTAATGAGACAGAGGGACTTGATCGCAATAAAAATAAGTATGAAATCACATGCTATTACAGTTTTCCTTATATTTGTCACACATATGTAGTGTTACAATGCTCATATGAAGCATGGAAAAGTTTCAAATGAATCCCTTCAGACTGCTCTAAAAGCTCATTTTCAGACTTTTTTTTTTTTTTTTTTTTTTTTTTTTTTTTTTTTTTTTGCTCATGGCTCTGTATGATGTAGTTAAGAGCAAATATTCCTAATATTGTCATCTCAGTCACAGGGCCCCACCCACCTGCTGTTCAGAGCTTTTGTTTGCAAAGGGTAGCCAATCGGAAGAAAGCTGGCAGGGGAGGCCAACCTCAACAGCAGGATGAAGTGAAATTTATTTTATCTGGCCCTTGTACTTTAAAATATGCCTGGATCGCCTCAGTTTTTTTTTTCTATTAGGTCTTTATGTGTTATTTGATTTACTCAGGTTATTACAATCTGCTAGAGAAGATGACAGCAGTTAAATTGTCATTTACGGCTATCAGACCTCCACGGCTCACTGAAGCTGGACTATCTGGCCACAGCGCTGCTGCCAGAGCTAAGTGACTGCAACTTAGAGTGGCTCCATTTAGTGCCCTGTCTCACTCGCTAAGCCTGACAGAGGCCAGACCAGGGTGTGAGAGGGGTCAGCACTCTGCCCCTGCCAGAACAGGAAGAGCCATTTAACATCACCCAGCAATTACAGTAAAAATGTCTCATGTCAGAAGCTAACTGGATAAATGAGACGAAGGCCTTATTTAATGGCCCCCTATATAAAAGCCCTGCCAGATTGTTGTAGCTTCAGCAAAAGCGGTCTGGAGTGAGTCTGAGCCAGTACCTGCTCCATGGGCCTGCGGTCTTGTAGGCAGAACCGTGAAAGAATCCCACCAGTTTTCCTAGAAGCTCCTGACATTGTTGTTTTCCTGGAGGGACACAGGAAACCTGAACCTT
The DNA here is from genome assembly GCA_015107715.1 of Tylochromis polylepis. NCBI lineage: Eukaryota > Metazoa > Chordata > Actinopteri > Cichliformes > Cichlidae > Tylochromis > Tylochromis polylepis. The sequence goes on along the minus strand of VVHJ01044920.1, from coordinate 10,563 downwards.
GTGCCACAGCTGTGAGTGGTTTGCCTCCGCTTTTCCCCTCACCGTCTCTCTCCCTCTCTCCTGGCCTTCTCCTCACCCCTCGGGTTTCTCCTCGAGTCTCCTCTGTAGACTGGCAACGTGTGTGTGTGTGTGTGTGTGTGTGTGTGTGTACACACACACACACACACATGCGCGCGCGCGCACACACACACACAAATGCCATTGTGACTAACCTCCCTCTATCTCCGTCTGCCGATCTAGACAACCGGTCATTTCACGCAGACATGCATAATTGTGCAGCTATTTAAGTGTAAGCATAGATATGTAGTGTTCTCTCTGTTGTGGTCTCTCTCCCTTGTGTGCGTTTGTCATTCTTTTGTTTGTGTGTGTGTCTGTGTGCGCTTTTACCAGCACTTGCTGTTTTGTCCCCTCCACAAGCCTTACCGAGGGCACGGAGTACAACTTTTGTGTATAATTGTAGAGCGTCTCGGGTTGACTGTAACATTTATATATAATTGCAGCGTTTATGTTTCATGTCTTCTTGTATATGACTGTGCAAGTATTTACATGTATACGCTTTCATCCAACCTCAGCACGAGTACATTTTCTGTTTTGTCAGTGGCTGCTGACCTCCGGCCAGCCTCGTAACGCTTCGACCGTTGCCAGTTTTGGTCCGTGTTTAGTCTAGACACACATCCTGAGCTGATCTGCATGACACCCAGACAACAGAGAGCAGATAGTGGCATTTCTCATGTCTGCAGGCAACTTTTTTTTTTTTCTCTCCTTTCCGCCTGATCTCTCTGTTTCTCACTCACTCTCAAATTCCGCAGACTTTAAGAAGTTCAGACAAAGAGTTTCCAGACTTTGGCAGAAGTTCATGTCCACGCTAAGGCTGAGCGGAATAGTGCAGGCTTTGTACTGAAATTTGTCAAATGTTTGACCCCAGCATTTGAACTGAAGCCCACTCTGTACTGATGCTCAGTGAGTTTTTTTTTTTTTTACTGCCAGTGGCTGTTCCACAGACCAGACCATCTGTTCCAGGGCACAGCCAAGCTGTGGTCTGCAGACAGAAGAATGAGAGACAGATAATGACGGAGACTCTGAGTGATGTAAATGATACAGAGCAGTGGGAATTAACCAAAGTGTGCAGGGAGACGAATACATCCAAACACACGCTAGTTTACATGTGTCTTTCTGAAGTTGATGAATCCTCTTTTTTTTGTTCCTTTTTTGTTTCAACTCCTCCTTTCATCTCTATTCTCATTTCCTGTCTGTCTGATTGGCTTCTTTTTCTCCTCTTTGCCTCTCTCCAATTCTTCATCCCACTCTTTCCCTCTCTCCTGAACAGATCAGAGACTAGACTTGAACAAACTGAGTCCCAACGACAGCGACACAGTCAGGGGCCAGATAGTGGGTGAGTACGGATTTGTGTGGCCTGTGTAAAGCTATCCAGTGATACTTTATAGCTTCCTTTGACAGAGGTTGTAGAAGTGGCAAAGCTTGCAGTGAACCTCAGTGTTCTGTTTTGCTTCTCACGTGTATAAACAGCTCAAAATGAATGTGGCCTGCCAAATGTTGCTTATTATTGTTCCTTGAAAATCTGCTTCATTTGTCACACTTTGTGTAAAATACATTATTGAAGCTCAGATTCACCACGTGCTCCCTGCAGAAGTTTAAAAGCCAAAAAAGATCTGGAAGGAAATGCATTTTCGTTTAACCAGGCCCTTCAGGAAACCTTTTTTTTTTTTTTTTTTTTTTTTTTTTTTTAAATTAACCCCTTCCCTGCTTCTCATAAAGACAAAGTTCCATTTTGTGCATGGAAAAAATATCTGTGCCTACGCTGTGAGCTGCTGTCTAGTAACGTGTGTGTGTGTGCATCTGTCTGCCATGTGTTGCTGCAGTGAGCCTGCAGTCGAGGGACCGGATAGGCACAGGAGGTCCCGTGGTGGACTGCAGTCGGCTGTTTGACAATGATCTTCCAGATGGGTGAGTGAGTCGGGGGAACTCTCGTCTTCTCAGAAGGACTTTATTTTTTTATTTATTTTTTTGCATAGAGATATTATTTTTGAAATTCGTATAAGAATACGATATCTGCATGTGGTGAAAGGGGGCAGCGTGTCTACTAGATGCTTCTGTGTCTGCTTAACCGTGTGCTGTGTCTGTGTACGTTTCTGCTGCCAGCTGGGAGGAGAGGAGGACTGCGTCTGGGCGAATCCAGTACTTGAACCACATCACACGCACCACACAGTGGGAGAGGCCTACCAGGTGAGTACACTCTGCAGCCCCTTACAGAATCTCAAAGCCAGACCTCTTAAATCAAACAGCAGCAGGCTGATGGAAATCCACATAACTGACCTCAGTGCTCCCAAACTGGGGAGCTCTGGAGAAAAATTGAGTGGGCTCCTTGAAGGTGGAAAAAAAAAAAAAGGTGTCAGACAAATTGAATTGCTTCAGACAGTGGCGTTAAATGATATGGAGGAGCTGGGGACGTCTCAGAGCTGAGAAGAGCGGAAATGGAGGCATCTCTTTTTCTCCTCTGCCTCTGTCTTTTGTTCTTAGGTTTCTTTTTAATGTCTCAAGCAACCTCTTTTGTATTTATTACTTGATTCTGACCTCAGCCACACTCTTCTGTTAATTATTACACTCCTCCTACCTGCCTTCTTCCCCTCTCAGGCCGGCATCGGAGTACTCCAGCCCCGGCCGTCCTCTAAGCTGCATTGTGGACGAGAACACGCCTATTAGCACGAATGGTGCCACGCCCACCACAGCGTTGCTGCCGAGCGACGGCGACCAGCGGGCGCAGGAGAGACGGGTCCGTTCGCAGAGGCACCGCAACTACATGAGCAGAACCCATCTGCACACGCACCCCGACCTTCCCGAGGGATATGGTTAGTATTTGTGAACATGTGCACAGCCAGGTGAAAAGACTAACAGTGTCACATTTACGTGCTTTTTGCAGGTTTTGCACTGTTCTGAATAATGGTGTAAATTACTAAGTGTTCGCAGAAGATTGTCAAATTGTCCTAATTTGCTGGAAATGCATTGAAAGAAGTCCTATACCAGTCATGGCTTCCCATGATGCACTGAGCATTTCTTCTTCACTCACCTCTTTTCACTCTCTGTTTATGCGCCACTCTGCATTTAATCATTAGTTATTATTCATCGCTGGCTCTCTTCCACAGTTTGTCTCTTGTCCTTTCTTCCTCCCCCTCACCCCCAAACAGTCTCAACAGATGGCTGCCCCTCCCTGAGCCTGGTCCTGCTGGAGGTTTCTTCCTGTAAAAAGGGAGTTTTTCCTTCCTACTGTCATCAAGCCATTGCTCATAGGGCGTCTTCTGATTGTTGTTTTCTTTTCTGAATTTTTAATATCTTTTATCATAAAGTGAAACAATCATTCTTGCTGGTGGCAAGTGTGACAAACTCCTACTTAGCTGACCGACAAACACGCTATTAACTAATCTGAATAACTGTGTAAAATATCATCCCTTTTAAATTGGTTCAGTTCTGCAGTTTTGACATGGTGAAGTTGAACTCGAGTTCTCTGAGAAGATTGGAGGTCTCTTTAAAAATAAATAAATAAATAAAAAAAAATTTTAAAAAGTGGTATTATTCAGTGCACTGTGCTAATAGTACTGCAGTTGACCCGAATTTTCTAATCTTAATGCAGATAAATCTCCAGTGAAAGCCGCCTCCACAACAAATAGTGCCATCATTCTACTGCTGTTGGTGCTAATTGCTTCGCCTCAGCCCTCCTCCCTGCTCAACGCTGAGCCCAGCTAATCTGTGTCCTCATTCAGTCCGCTGCAGCTCGCATGACTCTGCAGCTCCACACAAGGAGCCTGAAATACTGGCTCCGTTTTAGACCATCTAATTGAATTGATCTAACAGTTAAAAGCTGGCTCCAGTCATAGTCTTCCCCCTCTGTTCCCCTGTTTTTTGTTGTTTTTGGAAGCAGACAATCAAATGCATTCATATAAAAGCAAACGCACACAGGCTGCGTTTCCCCGCACAGCCCAAGGGAATTTTGTTTATCCTCACAGTAACATCATCTGCAGGATTTGGGAGCCAGAGCCATAGAAGCATATCACAGTTTTGCCCTCAGTCCCTCAGATTAGGAGGCTCCAAGCATTGCTATGCTTGGTTCTCTATCTCCTTTGCTCCCCATCTCTGTACCTCTTTCTCTTCGATTTAACATGAGCACCAGAAGAAGCAACCTCGGCTGGACCGAAAACAAGTAAGAATGGTACCCAGAGACTATGATGTTTAGGCATCAATTCATTCTTTTTTTCTTTTTTCTTTTTTGATAACAACAAAAACTGCTGAATCAGAGAGCGACCTTTCGTTCGCACATATTGCCAGTGTAACAAGACCATGAGAAAGCCTCCTGTACTTGCTTATCATGTCTGAATAAAGCTCTAAGGAACCTGTGGCTTAATTAAAGCAGCAGCTAAAGTGAGGGGTGTTCACTGTACAGCCTGTTGGACAGAACAGTCCTGCCAAAAAGCTCTGATCTGGCCTATTTAGATGACTTTCCAGGGGGAGGTTGTATTTATTTATTTATAAATTGGATCCATGAATTGACTTGACAATGTTCTTTCTTTTAGATTGGGCTTTAGGCAGCCCATAAACTGAAACCACGCTCTGAGCTAGACACATCCAGCAATATAAGAGCGGCTTCACTCTGCCCTTACTTTGTTAATTCTTCGGGGTTTCACGTAAAACCTGTCAGCAGCTTTTTGGTTCTCGCATGAGCCAAGAGATGTCTACCTGCGCCTCGAGCGTGCAGCGCGCTCATCGGCTAAGTGGTGGGGTTGTTGTGTGTACGTGCGTGCTAAAGTAGGCTGGTACAGCCAAAAGGGGATGCCAGTGAAGAGCTCTCTCTTGGCAAGCAGCTCCATGGAAATATATGTCATGCCATGATGAATGAGCTCACCAACTAAAGAGTCAGACATCCACCCTCCCCCCTCCAGTCTGCTCTCTGTTCTCCTCTCCAGTGTTCATCACCCCGTCTCTCACCCCCCACCCCACCACTGCCACTTTCAGGCTGTCTTTCGGGATCGCCACTGACTCGAGCAGTTGTTTAAACTCCATCTGTCTATCACGCTCGAATGCAGACGGGGGGGGGTCACCCCGTGGCACACAAATTCAACTCTGTGTTCTAAAAGTGTCTGGACGATTTGATGTACATTTAATGCCTAATATAATTCTGGGACAAAGTGTTCAAGCTAACGTATAATGAATGATTAATTGTATGTTTTTGTCTTACTACAGAACAAAGGACAACGCAGCAAGGGCAAGTTTACTTCCTCCACACTCAAACAGGTGTCAGCACGTGGCACGATCCCAGGGTACCCAGGTATATTCTCTACAGGACGTCCAAATGCATACACATAACACTAGTTTACAGCCAAAAATGCTTCTAGAATATATGTAGTCAAACTTGTTGCTTGGCTCCAGTTTTCATGATATGCTGCTAGGACCAAAAGTTCTGGGTCACTGCACACAGACATTGAAACGGTAGACAATCAGCTATTTTAAATGGGAGGAATGGGGAATAGGATGGGGCTACCCCAAGACACCTAAATAACTTATCCTTCTTTCTTATACTTCACGATGCCCCTGACAGAATCCATAGCTCTTGTTATTCCCAGTCGCCTTGTAGTGCGCCGTAAACCTGGAGCTGATTATGAGCCTGACACGCTGTGAGAAGACCCATGTCACGGGGCTCTGAGAGCAATTCGGTCTTCTGGCATTGAGTACCGAAAGGCCCGAACCACATGGCCAACAGCACACAGGTCTCACTCAGTCATACCATGTGCATCTTATTGATTACCGTATTCTAAAAGAATGCACAATCTCTGAAAGGTGCATTTGTAGAAACGGCCTTCAGTGCGCTCCCTCAGTAAATCACGACTGATCACTTCTGTCTTGCATCCAATCAGGATATGAGTTATAGAGGATGTTTTTATCGGTCTAGATAGGAGCCTGTCAGGAGCCACTGCTTGTGAGGCTCTGGTCACTTTGGCTTCAAATCTTAAAAACAGAAAGGTTAGCACCAGCGTAGCTGTAATTTCTGAACCTCTTGGTCTCCCTTGAGTCCAGCTGAAGGGCAGCTGTAAATAGTTTTAGATGGGAGGAAGAAGAAAAACAGAATAAAAGTGATTTCTCAGACATTCAGAATCCCGCTGTCTGCTTCAATCCAGTTCATTGCTCAGTGTTTTAGCATGTTTCATATCTACCCTACATTAAATTAGCACTTTCTAACTCTTTGTGTGCTGTTCTTGTACACTTCAGAGATCTAAGTAACGTAAACTGTGAGGAACTGGGTCCTCTACCTCCGGGATGGGAAATACGGAACACAGCAACCGGGAGAGTGTACTTCGTCGATCACAACAACCGAACCACACAGTTCACAGACCCGCGCCTCTCTGCTAACCTGCATCTAGTCCTAAAGTAAGCATGGCACACTTCAATCAGGAGAAATGTGAAATGGACCGATGTAAAAGCAAAGATTCATTTTTGTTTCCATTTCGTCTCTGCAGTCCAAGTCCGAATGGTTCTCGAGGAGGCATCGAAAGTCAGAATGTCAGGTGAGGGTCGGGCTTCGTGCCAGCAACACTCGCTGCACACAGACTGGAACACACACACGCAGACGCTGCCAGACTTCATTCGTATAGTTTGCCTCCCTCTGAGCCAATGTTTTTGCCCCGGGATCCTGCGTGTTCACCACCTGCAGACGTTCAACACCCAGCGCACTGCTTCTGCTGAGCAGACGTCTGCGAGCACTCACCCACAGAAATACATACACAGGGCACTTCCCCTGCACACTCTTTCTTTTCAAATTTCCAAATTCCTCAGTCCATGCAGAGGGTTTTGATCATAAAGGCGTTTTAGCACACTATCCGTCACAAAGCTGTCTTTGGCCAGACATCAAATAGCAGAGTGGAAACCGAGGCTGGCGTGTCTGCGGCCGAGCAGCGTCTCAACGTCCAGGAAGCGAAGCATAAATTCTATGCCCAAAGTAAATGAACGAACCGTAATGGCCTGCGCTCGTGCGCTCGGTGCATGTCGGCGTGCGGGGATGCACATGCTCAGAATTTCTTCCCCTGTGCAGCTGTTTAAACACACACTGCATAGAAACAGCAGCAGCCACCATAGAATTACCCAGAGGCCTTTGCTCTACAAAAGCTGCAGAAGTGTACGGGCGCTTTGGTGGGCTTTCTCCGGCTGACCTCATTCCTGCTCCGTGCAGAGATGGAATGCATCGACACGAAGATCAGGTTTCTTTTTTTCTTTTCTTTTTTTCTCCTCCTTCTCTTTTCTGATGGATCAAAGGACGTGTTTGGGCTTTTGGGTTAGCTGGGCCCTGTGGCCCTCCTAACAAAGTTAAAAAAAAATTTTTTTAAAGTTGCTTTGCATGCCACATTTGTTTATAATAATTTGTCACAAGCATAATTATGACCAGATGTATAAAGGAGCGAAAAAAAAACCCAAACATGGAATTTTGATTGTGTATAAATTATGATAGGAAGATTAGTCTGCAGTTATTGGAGTTCTTGTGCTGTGTGGTTCCTTCTCTGTGTGTGTGTTGAGTCTTGGTTACTCAAGAACACTTGGACCTCCATAAATCTATGTTAATGCTTTCTCTTTACAGCTACCATATAATAGATCATCTATAGGCCTTTTTACGTTCTGTCACAGCTTTGGAATGACTTTCTAACTTGTGACAAAAGTCTGGAAAATGCATCATTCTTCATACATTTCCTTCAAGACATCTGCCTTTTATCAGATTTTTTTTTTTTAATTTTCACCCTCCGTGTGCCGTCACCCCAGAAAAATGTTTGATATATATTTATATATACATCTGTCAGTGTTATAGTTTATTGCCCTCTTTTTATTTGCTAAAGACACTGCCTGAGCATCCAGAGTGTGGTTTTGGTTAAACTTCCTCTGTGATGTTGCAATCCTCTGCAGAATCCAACCGCCCTGAATGGTCAAGGTTACTGTCCAATAGGTAACTGAATCCTTGTCTGGTTTTAAGACCTGGCTGCAGAATTGCCTGTCTGTACAGTTGGATGAGAAATAATTGTAGCCTCCAAGACGTTTGTAATTTGTTGCGCAGCAAAAACATTGCTTTTATTGCAACAACTTGTCTTTGCAGTGAGCGTCTTCAGGTAACATGCACCAGAGTCGTGCTCCTCAGTGAGCCTTTGGAAGGAGAACAGAGCCGTGGGGCTGGCGACTGTGAGCGAAAGAGACAGAGAGACGGAGCAGGGACGTTTTAATTTATGGGTGAAAGTGCAGTGAGAGGTGCTTGTGCCTCCTCTCCTGCTCCTTCCCTCCCACTCTCTGAGTGTCTACAGTATTTTGGTGCCGTCAGGAGAGTACCCTTCCTGCCTTCCCTCCCTCCAAGTCTAGTCTGCAGGAAATAAAAGGCTTCACAAGGAGGTCTTCAGTGTCCTACGGGGCCCTGTGGCTTTCTGGGATAGCAGGAAGTGATTGAAAAGCCAAACTGGATTCTGCCCGGCAGACACCAAAACCAAACTCAGTCACTTTCTCAAGGAGAAGTTGTCATTGTGGTGCAGGGGAATGCAAGCTGTTGGGTGGATAGTTTAAAGTAGTAGTGCTGAGCTAAATGAACTCTCGACAAGTTTTTAGGTCTCCTCCCTATGTTTCTTTGCCTCACTGAAAACCTGATAAAAGTTGGTGTGGACATGATTGTTTTAACCTTGGCATCACATTTGAGCATTATTTCCTACGTATCCATACTGTGCCTGCAGACTGCTGCGTGTGTGTGTGTGTGTGTGTATCACCCTCTGTGCTCAGCTCAACAGTCTGGTGTTTATGACCCTGCTCAGGGGCGAACATGCCTGCCCCCCCCCGGGCCACTGAAGTGCAAAAGGCCACTGTGTAAATAATCCTTTAGTGAAGGCCTCATAGAGGCTCTTTTGACTC
>VVHJ01044914.1:32646-44193 GCA_015107715.1 Tylochromis polylepis | reverse complement strand
GAGATCGACAGACGGATTGGTGTGATGCGGACGCTGTACCGGTCTGTTGTGGTGAAGAGAGAGCTGAGTGTAAAAGCGAAGCTCTCGATTTACTGGTCAATCTACGACCCCACCCTCACCTATGGTCACGAGCTGTGGGTAGTGACCGAAAGAACGAGATCGCGGATACAAGCGGCAGAAATGGGCTTCCTCCGAAGGGTGGCTGGCGTCTGCCTTAGAGATAGGGTGATGGTTCAGCCATCCGGGAGGGGCTCAGAGTAGAGCCGCTGCTCCTCCACATCCAAAGGAGCCAGTTGAGGTGGTTCGGGCATCTGACCAGGATGCCTCCTGGGCGCCTCCTGGGTGAGGTGTTCCGGGCATGTCCCACCGGGAGGAAGCCCCGGGGCAGACCCAGGACACGCTGGAGAGATTATATCTCTCGACTGGCCTGGGAACGCCTCGGTGTTCCCCCGGACAAGCTAGAGGAGGTGGCTGCTTAGGCTGCTGCCCCCACGACCCGGCCCTGGATAAGCGGGAGAAGATGGATGGATGGATAGCTTTGTAACTCTTTAGCAGTTTCATAGTACTGTCAAATAATAAGTATTTTCTATGTGGGATGGTGTATCTTGACTTGAGCTATTTAACCAGATGCTTAAAGTCCTGTTTTCTGACATATAACTCCATCAGTAATTTCTATCCACTGTTCACTCTTCCTGTCATATGGAGTACAACTAGGGAGTGCTCCAGTGACACTGACAATTGATGGAGTCAATTGCTGGGTTGCACATAACCTTCTCTTTTCTTTTCTTTTTTTTTTTTGTAGGTCTTTCACTATTTTGCCAAATAGTGAAACATGTTTGTAGTTTCCACATTTAGCAGGAACTTTTTTTTTTTGTGCATATTTTACAAAGCCTTGTGCTTGGTTGGAGGTTATTGAAGTGGCTCCCTTTTTATCACAGAAAACTTTAGGGCGGTGTTTTTGCAGATGACATGATATGGCACAGCTCTAGTTAGCATTGTCACTTCACAATAATGATCTGGGTTTGAATCTTTTGTCCATTCAGAGTCTGAAAATGTGTGTGTCATTAGGAAAATGGATGTAGGACGAACAGGGCGAGTGTGAATGGCAAGTGGGTCCAGTAGCAAGTGATTCAGTAGTGACAGTTTCTATTAAAACCAGTAACTGGTCCAGATTTTAACTACTTTAGAGACTTTAGAGTGTTCTTTTCCTCTTTTAGCAGTCTAGTTGATGGGGTATTGTCGTAACCCTAATGTGTCAGCGGTCGATGTGGCCACGTAAGTTTGTGAATTCGATAAGTCGAGACTGGAGTAATGTAGGAATTTTAAATCGATACCATAGGTGTATCTACTAAAAATCTCAGATGAGTTTGAATCTCCATGACCTCGGCTCAAGGTCAGGGTCAAAGGTCAAGTGTTCATCACACTCATTCAAAGGTTAAGCTGTCCTACAGTTTATGTAGAGAACAATGTAGTGACTTGTATCATTTTTAACTAAAGATTAATGAGACTGATTTATCGAATTATTAGGTTTCTAAAGAAACCTGAAGTTTCTGGAACTGTTAATTTCTGGATCTAGTCAGGGACTAATGACAGACATTTATTATAGATTTCTTCAGTAGTTGTAAGCTCAGTAAATCATTTACTTTGTTGAAAACTTTCCATAGTGAATCAGGCTTTTTGCTTGGAAATACACTCAGCGCGTTACTACTGTCTGTGCACTTTGAGTTTAATTTGAGAGTAGAGCATTTTATTATTGGCAAACTCCTCTCTGCACATTAAACAGAGTAAATACATTATACTGATAAACAATACTTCCTCCTCTTTGAAACCCACAGTGGAGCCACTTAACTGTTATCTACTAGAGTGGAAGCCGCTCACTTTAAAACAGCAGGGGAGCTCCTGAGTTGCTGAATGCTAAAAACAGTGTATGCAGCCTCAGCAAGCTCTACTTTAATGAGCAAAAGCTTTGAAATATCCATCACGTGAACATTTCCTTGGCTTCCCTCGCAAACATTTCTGCCTGTATGCCTTTTTCTAGATGGAGGAGATGGAGAACAACATGAAAGCACTGACAGATGAGCTCCAGGACGTGAAGGCAGAACGCACTGTGTTCAGAGAGAAGGCGGAGCGACTAAATGTGGAGCTGAATCATATTTTGGGGAACCATGAGGCTCGCATCATTGATGTGGACGCCCTGTGCATGGAAAACAAGTGAGTTAGAGATGTGCCAGACTGAAGTGTCATCATTAGACACTTTTTTAAAATACACTTTTCAGCTACTATCAATACTATCCTCTAAAACATCAAAGCTATTTAATACCAAACTTTGAATTTACCTAATGAACATAATGAGTGTAAACCAACTGAAAGGTATGTTAAATCTTGAAAGTAGCCATCTTTGGCTTCAGTATTAACTTTGTAAACTCCTGGCATTTTCTCAGCTATCTTTCATCATCACCTTTTTCAGCAGTCTTGAAGGACTTCTCACACGCTGAGCACCTCTTGGCTGTTCTTTCTTAGTCTGTGGTGCATTTCATCCAAAAACCTTTTCAACAGTGGTTAGTTTTGGATGTCTGTGGATGCGAGGTGTTCTTGATTCTGAACACCATCCTTCTCCTTCTTGGCTGAAGGTTTTTGGGGTTTTTTGGTGGGGGGATCAATTTCCTGTTGAGAAATAAATGGTGATTAAGTGCAATAATAGGGGAAGTCTGATATTGCTGCAGAATGAATTCAACATTATTGTCACTAGCAGAGCTCCTCACAGGATCACACCATCTTCGCCATACCTAACAGTGAGACACACATGCATGTCCATTTCTTGTTTCTTAGATGATAAAGGCGTGAGTCGCACAGTGTCCTCCAAACTGCTCATGCTGAGATGTGTTTGGTGCTTGAACTTTGTCCCGTGAAACTTGAGGGCTCTAATCTGAAGGGCCAGTGATTGACTTCTGAGGCTGTAATCCTGATAAACCTCTCTCTTGGTCTTCTGTCTTGAGGCAATTGTCATGAAAGACAGTTGATGGTTTTTGAGATGGCACTTGGGGAAACTGAATGAACTGACTGACCTTCCTGTCTTGAAATAATATAAGCTTGTCATATCTGTTTCTTTCTTTATTTAGATGGCCATTTCTCGTTGCTTAACTAAGCAGTACTGGACATGTTCTTCCTTACTGTGCATGTGCTTCATTTTTTTTTCCCCACGTCTTATGTGGTATTCATGTTTAATCCTGGTGTACATTGGCTAATGAAAGATCAGAAAAGCATGGATGACGAGAATGCTTGGTTTAATTTCCCTATGAATACATTTTTTATGTCGTATTGACTTCTGTGTTCTACATGGCAGAGGGTAAGCTAAATGACCAACAGCAAGATAAACATAAACAAGAGTCATTCACGTTTCCAAATGCTCCACATCTTTTTTACACTGCCACCTGCTCACAGTACACAATGATTTTAAATATAAACTGGAAGTCCTCTGTCTGTCATGTGTTATTTTGATTTTGCTGGGTGTCACTCTAATCATTGTTCCTGTAGGTATTTGCACGATCGTTTAAACCAGCTGCAAGAGGAGGTGAACCTGCTGAAGTCAAACATCATGAAGTACAAGGTACAGACTGAATGTTGCTGTTAAAATATGAAGGTGGCACAGACATAGCCTGGCTCAGTGCATGTAATTTCTTTACATGTGTATGGTTTTGTGAATGTTCTTAATGCAAAAGAAGTGGCTTTTTAATAAAATGTTCTTGTGAATCAGCAGAGTGAGCTTTATTCTCTTTTTTTTTCTGTCCCTGCAGACAGCCTTGGAGAGGAGGAAAAACTCCAGCACATATGGGAAATCAAATAACAGTCCTCTTACTGGAGTCCTCTCAGCCAAACAAGGTGAAAACACAACCTGTTCAGTTCACTTTGAGTTCTTTAAACTCAGACATAAATAGATGGTAGTATTAGCTGATCTGGAAACTGCAGAAAGGCACTAATGCTCTCAGATCAGATAAACTCTACAACTGATTTTGTATCTTCAGTATAACAACTACTTCCTTTGTTTCTACCCGTGTCTCAATGGATTATTTAATAACTTCTTTTTTTGCCGATCCTTCGAGCCACTGCCGGACACCAGCTGGGATACTAATTGTATTCTGAGTGGTAGAGAGCACCACTGGCAGGGAAATGAGCCTGCCATGATGACTGACAGTTGCTGGCAGAAGCAGCACAGTGGGCTCTGGAGTTAAAGTTAGGAGAGTGTCACCTAGAAGACAGCTGTTTCTAGCTCTCCATCTCTGTCTTACTCTTATCATGCTGTGTTCCCTGTCTCTTGTTATATCACCCTGCATTCTTTGTTACCTATTTTTAACTTTTGTGTAAGTTTTATTGGGGGATTATTGGCATTATTCCTCCCTCCATTTCTGGCTCTCTGTCCCTTTCTTCCCATCCTGATTTTTTTTTTTCCTTTTTTCTTCCCCCTTTCCCTCTCCTTTTTAGTTCAAGAGATGCTTCTGGAAGAGCAGGGCTGCAGTCTACCCGCCACGCCTCAGTCCATCTCCGACCTCAAGTCTCTCGCCACTGCTCTGCTGGAGACGATCCATGAAAAGAATTTGGTCATCCAGCACCAGAGACACAGCAACAGGTATGAAGAGTTCCTGCTTTGCCGCTGATGACATCATAATGGTAACGTTTTATCTTTAACCCCCTACACTTACATTGTTTGTCTAGGTGTAACAAGAATTCTCCTCCTATAAAGCAAACACTGTATTATGACATAAGCATGTGTGCGCGCGCGCGCGCGCGCACACACACACACACACACACACACACACACACACACACACACACACACACACACACACACACACTCACCCTTCCACCTGCTATATGAGTGACTGTGAATGGATGCAAGCATATCTGTTTGCATGCAGATGCATCCTTATGCCAAATCTTCTTGTTGCCCTTGTGATGACTAATAACCGGAGAGCAATTGCAGCTAATAAATAATACATTTAAGAGTCTAATCAAATTCAACAAATGAATATGTCTAGAAAACTATTAATCAGAGTGCAAACGTGTATTTACAAATATAACACTGGCACAAACAATCAATTATTCATAAAGTGAATGCTGCGTAAGTGGGCTTCTTCCCGGGTGAGATGCTGCCATAATTGGAGTGGGACTACAGGAGTGCTGGATGTGTGCGCGTGTCTTTATGTGTGTACATGCGGGAGCATGTGTGCCAATGTGTATCAGTGAGTTAACACACAAACACACACTCAAACACTTCTCCCCATGCGCCAAAGTTCCCCCAAACACGACAAGAGCAGGCAGAGTCGGCTCATTACTGCCTAATGAGTTGTCTGATTAGTGCTGAATATAAAAGCCTTATTGTCAAGCACTGTATGTTTATTTTGATTAATTATTGTACTGAAGTGACTGAATGGAAGCACAACGACATGGAGCATTAACATTTTGTGGTAATAGGGCCTTTGTGGAGACTGTAGCTGTATTTTCAGTTCTCAGTGCAGCACATAAAGCATGGCTACCACCTAAAGAGGTTTTATTGTAAACTAACAGATATATAGGGTTATATTACATTCACTGCAATTCACCATTAAACTCCTGCCAGCAGATACTTATCCCCGGTAATGGCCAGCAGCTTGTCTCCACACAGGTGGTTACACAAGAAAGGGTAACTCTTCGTACGTGTTTGTTTGTGATTCTTCTCTCGTTTGTTCTCAAAATAATGAGAAAATATTTATAATAAATCAACGCGGATTTAGAGAAGCTGTGCAAAATGCTTGCTTCGCTGGATGTGTGTGGCTGTTGACAGAGATTAGTATTAAAGTATCCTTGACAGCCAAGGGTATTGTAAGCAGCACCAATCAATATTTTCAACTATGAATCAAATGAGTATGTGTGATAGTCGAGGAGTCCTTTATAGCGACCAGCACACAGGGAATCATTACCTGACTCTGTTGTGTCCCTTAATAGTCTCGCATCTGGTTGTATGCCCTCCAACGTTCTTGCTTTGATGCACTGTCACCACTCTTGAGCATCATTTCGACAGCTGTTTTCAGCAAAACTGCTCTAATAACGGCGCTACCCGCCTAATACACAGACAAGGAAAGTTAGCTAATAGGGAACACTTCATGACATCAAACAAATGCTAATGTGGGTCTGTCAGTTGAACACATTAGTGATCATTTGCTAACATGTTTGCTCTATCAGCTTTTCAGGTCAAAATGCTATATGTTAGGGTTTAAAGATTGAAGCACTTTTGGCAAACTTTCTGGTACAGCAAAAATACCTTAAAGGTAAAATGACTTTTCACAGAGTTATCATATACTGTATCTTTGGGTTTCTGTGGGTTTTTTATTCCTATTGCTTTGAGAAGTGATTCATGTTCAAGCTCAGTTTTATTTGTAGTCTTTTGGATATAGTATTATCTGAGGTTTGTTATATGTGCTTCTAATTTTTGGTTCAGCTTGTGTTAGCTCTCTTCCACTGTGTCCTAGTCTCATTTTTGTTGTGTCCATCAGTCTGGTGTTATGCCCCGGCCTAGGGGAAACCAGAGCGTAACACAACAAACATGACTCCCCCCTCCCTGCTCCCAAGGAAGGACCAATGCCACTCCAAATTTGCAGTTTCACAGCAACTGATTATTTTATTTATCTTTGAAGGTAGGAAACGTCAGGATGGGCACGGTCAAAGCAACAAACAAAACATTCTAGAAAGGAAACAGAACTAACTCCATACAGATAGCTATGCTACCAGTACAGCTATCTGTATTTTTGTCTTGCTTGTTCCACCATTTAGTTTTGTCAAGTTAATCTTGTCTCCCTATTCAGTTGCGTTTCTCTTCCTGTTTTACTTTGGTGATTGTCTTGTATTTAGTGTAACTTCCTCTCGAGTCATTATATTTGTTTCCCTCAGCTGTGTTCCCATCTGTTTCCTCTCTCCTCATTACATTGTATTACTTGAGTCTCCCCTTGTCCTTTGTCATGTATTCCCTCATGGTTGTCTGTTTCCTTGTTCTATGTTTCCCTGGAGATTCCAAGTTTTTGAATTGTTTGCTCCTGATCAGCTACCTTTTGTAGAATTCAGCATTAAAGCTGCCCTTTGAGTTTATGTTTTGGCTCCCCCAGTCCTGCATTTGAATCCTGCCTGCCACACAGCCGCACTCTGATAATATCATGTCATCCATGATAATACCCCTATAAATTTTTATGTGATATGAAAGTGTCATCTTGTCTTATCAACGATACAGCGATGCTTCACATCTAGTTCCCCTACTGCACAACAATAAGGCAAGCCCTGGCATGTCTGAGAGTGAAAGCCACATTTCAGCCTACAATAGCATTTTCATAAAAAGGGACCTACTACAACAACCTCTAATACAAACACAACACTTGGTAAAATATGCAAGAAAATTGTTCCTACTAAAGACTGAAACAGCAAACTTGTTTCACCAATTGAAGCAAAAACACACCATCTAGCACAAGCAGGCTCACTGAGCACTCGCTGGCCACACTCCATATGAACAGAAGAGCAAACGGTGGATGGAAATAACTGATGTGGTTACATGGTGGAAAGGAAGTAGTTCAAGCAACTGGTTAAAATACTCAACCCAAGACACATCTCCAATATCTCCTACTCTATTGTTTAATATTTGATGTATTTGCCCTGTGCACAAAATCCCTCTGGGTCAAGACTGGGTGGAGACATAGATAACCTATGACAATCAACATTTGTTGGTTAGGTCTGTAAATATTTCTTTAATGAAACTAGTGCAACGGGCAGTTAAATGAAAAAAAAAAACTGAATAAAAAGTTTGATTTTTCACCTCTAAATTTTAGTTGGATCGAAGTCTAAAACAGCAAAATCTTTACACGCGATGTAAAATGATACTTTAATAAAACTTGTAATGAAAAAGCAAGAAATGCTCAAATTTAAAATAGAGGTGGCAACTGTAACAAAAGAAAACATATTACACACACTCAGACCTTCAAAAAGTGAGTCATGACTCCCTGTGGGTTATCAAAAAAAACAAATATTGAGAGTTCAGCCTGATGTCACACATTAGCAGAACGTTTGCAGAGCGCTATTGTTTGTGAATCAAGTTTACGAAAGCTCTTGGGCTTTGGTGATAACATGTATTTTGCAGACTGGCAATAAATCTGTACGTACAGCTGCAGGAGATGGGATGATTAATAAGTCTGGGACAACCAAGACAGTTACTTTTTCTCTTTAAAGGGCCATCACCAGGTGTGACCGCACTCTTTCAGTTAAAATAAGAAAGCATGCATGTTAAGGATTAGTGTTGTTCACTTGCATTCAACAAATAGAAAATAGAAAAAAAAAAAGGTTTTCAGTTGAAGTACTATTTTTTTTCTCTGCATTGGATCTAATGCAGCACTCCTAAGAACTAGTTTTACTGATCCACTTATCACATCCAGACATAAAAAAACGGATTAATCCTAAAATGTTATCAATGGTAGAAAATTTGATTCTGCTTTTGAATAAGTCCTCTTTTCTCTCCTGTGATCTGCCTCTCTCTCTCTCTCTCTGCTGCCCTCCTGTCCGTGAGCAGAATGCTATTGGTATTGTCAGAGGAGGGACTGTATTGCTTGGCCTGTTGCTCTGTACACATTTTAAATCAGAGGTAATGGGGCACTTCAGGAGACTGCTGTTTCACACACCCAACTGCCAATATACTGTAATCACTAAAGGCCCCTTTTCTTCAAAGATAACCATTGGTTACGTGCACTGCACTCAAACTACAAAGCTGCATTGGGGATACATTGACAATAACTTAGTGAAACTGACAAGCACCAGGTCTGAGTGAGATCGCAACCTGTAGCACACATTACACGTCATTGCCAACTAATGTATCTGCACGAATCTTTTCTACCATGTCATCTACAATAAAAAGCTCCAGAGAGACTGAGAGTATTTCTATAGAGATGCCAGAATCTAAGTGTGTCAGATCATTACTACATTCCTCATCCTCATACCTCAAATATGGCAAAAGTTACAAATAATGAGGTGAGTGTATGTGCCATTAATCCATATGTGTGGAAAGCTTGGGTTTTAGGTTCCTCTGCTATTGGCTCTGTACAGTATGATGTAAATGAGGGGTTGCACCAAATCCCAGGATAAGGTAAACAAATGGATTGTATGTCATGTGGTGGTACTCCAGGAGAAGCCAAAAATGAAAAATATGTAACAAGAACTGAGCAAACAGGGTGCATTTAAACAAGGTTAGTGTTGGAAATGATTTAAAAATATTTCATTAAAAAAAAAGTCTGTATTTTGTGTAATTCCAAAACGCAGTAACTGAAAAAGTAAAAAACAAAGTACATCCCCAGTAGGAGTACTAACAAAATGAAACAAACATTCCTCCTTTTCAAATGCTTAGCATAAAATAGAACGTGTATGGCAATGTCCTAGCTTTAATGAAACTTGTGCCCTGTTTAGCCTTGGTGATATTTCCCACCTGGCCAGCAATCAAACTCAGAAGCCAGATGAGTCTTATAGTGCAGAGTGCATGCATTAATGTATGCTGCATGCTGTTACATGCTAAATATAAAATAGATCAGGCTTGTATCAAGGTATTTGTACATTCTTTAGCTAACAATAAACCACTTTCCCTGGAGGATAAATGCATTAAATGGGGTGACTCAACCTTAATGTTAATGCACTGCTAGCAGCCCATTAATTGCTGTAGCCCAGTGGGTGGTTTCATTTCAGCATGTAAACATCTCCTGTGTGAGGACGTTTGGCATTTGTGGGTGCACGCTGGCCTGCATTTATTTTTGACATCCAAACTGTTCATATTTGTCCAGTCAAAGCCAGCCATTTCAACTTCTGCCTGATAACACAGGTCTGCAACCAAAAAACTGCATAGGATTTTTTGACTGTTTCTTATAGATTTTTCCTCACTGAAATTGGGAAAAATATTTTTAAAATTCCATCTCGTCAGCTTTCTTGCAAAACTCATGTTTTTAGTTTAATTAAGCGTACAATTTCCCTTTATAAACTGAAATCTGGTATCCTATACTTGAGTCAAAAACCCATATCCAATAATGATTTCTTACATTAATTTAATATTTCTAAGAGCAAGACTCAAAAGAAATACAAATAGAAAATGTGAGGAATGTATTTTGTTCATAGTGAAAGGTAAGGAATCTCAGAAAAATTATGCATAGTTAATTGTAATAAAATATTGATTTTTTTTTTCATTGCTGTTGTGCTTTTTTAATGTAAACTCCTCATGTTTTGCAAAAAAAAAAAAACTACATAATGGAGGGAAATGGAGATCATTTTTGGATTCAGCACCCTAAAAAACATACAATTTACCAAAAATATCCCATGCAGCTGAGAATTTTTTTTTTTTTTTTGCAGACCTATGTAATTAATCCAAATGAATATGCATGTCTGATGTTCACTCATACATACTGAGCTATGGTGAATCATATTGCGCTTTGCACAGTTTTCTCTATTTTCTCGGCAGACGCAGACACAGAGGCAAAAGAAGGGGGAGTGGGCGCAGGGGTCCCTGCTGTGATGAACTGGTGCTGACACAGCCAGATGTTTAGTTAATATGCAGAGCCCCAATGTGGGATGATGGGAGGAGCTGACATGCGCTTCAGGGGCTTTAGGCAGCCAAGTGCTCTTCTGTAGCTGGCTTGTATCTCTGTTGGGAGAGTGTGTGTATGCTTATCACATAAAATTTGCATTTAGCTGAGTGTGTGCGTTTATGTATACCTCTGTGTTTTAATACAAACATTTGGCAATTCAGAACACAATAATCACTGCACGTGTGTATGCATGCTTCCGTTTGTCAGAGTGGCACACTGAGCATATGTCTGAAACAAAGTCTCTTGTCATAGCTTCCTCTCAGTGAACTGTGTCAGAGCTGGAGGGCAATTGACTGTGCTCACACAGAGGCGAGCAGAGCTCGCACACAAGCACACACTGCTGACTCAGTGTTTCCACGAGTCCGCAGAGTCTGACGATGCTATTTGGTGGGGACCAATGGCAGAGCCACAAACATAATGAAGTAAGAAGCAGAACTGAAGAAGCAATCAGCCACATTTTGTTGATGCCATCTAATTACCAAGCATCGACATCAACAGCCTGTTGTCATCATCATCATCATCATTACTGATTTTCATCAGCATCATCTTTGTTGCCATTTTCCTGAAGCCTCTATGGACCTCTTGTAGTAAGGACAGAGTCAGTGACACAATGACAAGCAACTGGGTGCAATGGCATTAAACGTGTTGGAAAATACACACACACACACTTGGTGCTGAAGAAGCAGGGAAGTGCAAAGACACTCTTTCTCTTTCTCATTTTCTCTGGCTCCACTCTATGTCTCGCTGTCCTCCTCTATCGACACTAATCTAATTTCCGAGTAACCTGAATTAAATAAGCGGGTGTCATTAAGACCAGTGAAGGATGGCTGAGGGCCTGGGGAGATCAAGAGTTGGAGCTGGGGAGGATAGGAAGGTGCTTAGTTACACCTTGTAGATGCACAGAGTCTGTGAGGAAGTT
>VVHJ01044914.1:0-25307 GCA_015107715.1 Tylochromis polylepis | reverse complement strand
CCCGGGGGGGGGGGGGGGGTTGTTTGTGGGGGGGGGGGGGGGGGGGGGGGGGATACTGAGTTACTTCAATGAGGCTCACAAGACATTTGAAATAGCTTCCAGTCTGCACTCCGTGCATATGAATCATTGTTCAGTTGTCACATTGCCAGTGGAGTAAGAGACTGAAAGAGACACCAAAGAAGAGAGGAAATGAGTGTAGGCAAGGAGGTATGGGAATAGAATGAGTAACTGCTCTTGACCAAACACTCTACTTCTAGGAGGACTGAGTCTGGGAAATATTCGTTCCCTCAGGCACTGGTTTGCACAGTTCACTGGGACTTCTCGAGGTCTGGGGTCTTTTAACAGTCAAGAACACCCTCGACTCCCCTGAAGACTTCACCACATTTTCTACCAGAAATGAAAAACTAAGACATGATATCAATAGTATACGGATAGCCACACACTTCAAAAAAGTGAAAGCTAGTCTGGCCTTGAAGTGCAGTAGCTGCAAGTGTCAGCTTGTGCCAGTTCTTAACATTTGGTGAGACCCTGCAATATATGAACAACTGATGAAATAGGCAAGAAAAGTGGTCACCGCACTCTCCAGGTAAAGAAATATTATCTTAATAAATGTAGCTTTGTGGCAATCAGTTTGACTCATTTGTGTCTATCAACGCACATGTATTTCTTCTCAAAGTCTGTCTGTCAGGAATGCGCCCCAGCATGCGCTGGACAAAAGCAATGCAAACACACTGTGGATTTATCACTGATAGGCTTACATTTGCACGTACATTCACATATTTGGACACTGTGTGGTCTGAAATTCCTTAAAAAACACATTTTTGACCCGTGTGAGGGAAATGAAGTATTCAAGGGAAACATTTACATTCTATTCAGATGGGAAAATGGCAATTGAAAACCACTGAGTGTTGTCTAAATCTGTTTTGGTTCCTAAATCTGCAAGGCTCTTCTGATGTTTGCAATATTTGTAGGTGAGATAAAGTGAAGTGCGGGCTTAACTTGACCTTTTTCTGGGAAACAAAAGCCTGTTGGAACTTGAAACCGGGTTATGGCGGGATTAAGATTCAATCAAGAGTTAAAAAGTCTCAAATAAAAGTGAAATGATGAGCTGAAAACCACTTAACTGCACCATAAAGCTGATTTAGGTGATAATTCTCCATGATTCTCATGAGTGCAAGGGATATCCATCACATACGTTTACTGGCCACTTTATTAGGTATACCTGTTCAACCACTCATTTATACAAATATTTACTCAGCCATTCAGCTGACAGTAAGTCATTGCATTTAGGCATGTAGTCACGGTTAAGACGACCTGCTGAAGTTCAAACATCAGGATGAGTACTTTGAACTTTAAGGGACATTAAGTGACTTTGAACATTTTACAAAAGGCTGATCTGCTGGGAGTTTCCCCACATCCATCTCTAGGGTTTATCGAGAATAGTTAGAAAAAGAGAAAATTTCCAATGAGCGGAAATTCTCTGGGAGAAAATGTCTTGTTGATACCGGAGGTTAGGGGACAATTCTCAGAGTGCGGTCAGAATTTGGTGTAAACAACATAAAAGCATGAAAGTCATCCTGCCTTGGCTTAATAGTTCAGGCTGCCTGTGGTGTAATAGTGTGGGGGATATTATCTAGCTATACTTCAGG
Source organism: Tylochromis polylepis (assembly GCA_015107715.1). NCBI lineage: Eukaryota > Metazoa > Chordata > Actinopteri > Cichliformes > Cichlidae > Tylochromis > Tylochromis polylepis. The sequence goes on along the minus strand of VVHJ01044914.1, from coordinate 23,658 downwards.
ACCCTTAGTACCATTTGAGCATTTTTTTTAAACACCACAGTCTACCTGTGTATTGCTGCTGACTATCTCCATTCCTTTATGACCACAGTGTACCCATCTTCTGATGTATGCTGCCAGCAAGATAATGTGTGATATCATAAAGCTCAAACCATCTCAGACTGGTTCCTTGAACACACTGTAAAATCTAATTAGTTCCGAGAACTTTAAAAAAATTATGCAAACTCGTTGCCTCAAACAAAACAAAAAAACTAAGTAAAGCTTACTTAAAATAATTACATTAGGGCAACTGATTCATTATGAGTACACTGTACAATCCAATTAGTTGCAAGAACTTAAAGAAAATGCAAACTCGTTGCTTAAAAAAAAAAACTAAAGCATACTTAAGATGACTAATTTATCTTCAGTTTCCCAGTCCAGGCATTACTGCCTGAATGACTGTCATGGATTTAGGTGATCCAAATGTAAGTGCCTGAAGAAAGTCTTTAACATTGTCCCAACTTCCCTTAAGTACAGTGGCAGTGGCTGTAGAGACCTTGAACCTGCATGTGACATTCTTCACTGAACAAAACATCTGTGAAGGAGGACTCATTTCTCCTGGTGTCCTGAAAGGAAACAATCATATTCTTTAGAACACCAAGTTATATTTGCTCTTCTTAAAACATTTTTTTCTGCATTTGCTAGAGGACAGATCAAGATAGACAATCAAGCTACATTATTACACTGTTGCCAAAAAATACTATAAATGTGATAAAATCAATTATGTCACCCATCCATCCACCCATGCATTTTCTTCCACTTATCCGCAGCCAGATTGCAGGTGGCAAAACAACCTAAGCAGAGAACCCCAGACCTCCCTCTCCCCAGCCACCTCCTCCTGCTTATCCAGGGGAACTCCAGCATGTCCTGGGTCTGCTCCAGTCCTCCTCCCCATGGGACATGCCTGAACCACCTTAAATGGCTCCTTTCGATGTGAAGGAGTAGCAGCTCTACTCAGAGCCCCTCTTGAATGACTGAACTTCTCACCCTCTCTCTAAGGGAGAGGCCAGCCACCCTTCGGAGAAAGCTAATTTTAACCGCTTGTATTCGCAGTCTCGTTCTTTCAGTCACTACTTATGACCATAGGTAAGGGTACGGACATAGATCCACCAGTAAATTGAGATCTTCACTTTTACTCAGCCCCCTCTTCACCATGACGAATTGGCACAGCGTCCACATGACTCCAGCTGAGGCCCCATTCTATCTGTCAATTTCTTGTTCTCCTCTCAGCTCACTCCTGATCAAGATCCTGAGATACCTAAACTCCTCCACTTGGGGCAGCAACTCGTTCCTGACACAGAGTGGGCACTCCACCCTTTTCCAGCTAAGGACCATGGTCACAGATTTGAAGGTGCTGATTCTCATTCACACTCTTCACACTTCACACTCGGCTGTGAACTGCTCCATCGCGGGCTGGAGGCCACCACCTGATGGCTAACCAAGCCAGATAGGACTCCTCCTTCAGCTTGATGGCTCCCTTCTGGTATTACCACCACGACAGGCACCAACCACCTTGCGACCGGAGCTCCTTGCAGCAACATCAGCTATGGAGATATAGAACATTTTCCACTCTGACTCAATGTCCCCAGCCACCCTCGAAATGCTGTCAAACTGGGAACCGAAGATTTCTTGAACTAGGGCCTCTACCGGGGTCCCCAGTGCACCCTATACGTTTGGGTGTGCCAGGTCTTTCTGGCATCCTCCCCTAGCACCTGATCCAACTCACCACCATGTCGTGATCATTTGATAGCTCAGCTCCTTTCTTCATCCAAGTATGCAGAACATAGAGCCGCAGATACCCAAGCTGTTTATTGAGGTCAGTATCCCTCAACCTCACGCACTAACTCAGGCTCCCTCCCCAATGTACCCAGAGGCAACTCAATGGTCCCGCTCACCAGCCTCAATAGCCCTGTCTGCCACCTGACACACAATAATGCCATGAAAGCATATTTTAAAAAAGGGCTATGCAAACATGGCCACTAACTTTTTATTCTGAATGCCTTCTCTTTAGATGTAAAATGAACTAATTATTTTTATTTTAATTACAAGGTGTCTATATACCTTTCAGATGATCTGCAGAATAATTTGGGCACAAAACAATTTTCACTGTTCAAAACTTTGCAGACTTCACTATATACTGTGCAGACAGTGTGGAGCCTCTAAACTAAGTTTGTGGGATATGATCTTTCAAGAAATGCAGACCAAATTATTGTTGTTTCTATTTACTTACACAGCATGTCCTGTAGAATTTCCTGGAGTCAACACCAAGCCCTACTGGAATTCCTTTGAGGACAACAGCACAGTGCAGTCTAATAACAGAAGACAGGAAAAGATCAGTAAAGAAACAATTTCCCAAAGCCAAAGCAGAAATCAAACGAGAATTAAAACAGGTTGGTCTAAAGTATGTTTAAACTTCAGCATGATTAATATAAGTGGCACTGAATATTACTAATATATTGGAAAACCAAAATACTTACCACTCAGTTGACATCTTTCTGTCCAACAGCTCCTTTTCTAGACATGCAAGAATTTGATGTAATGTGGGGAGTGCTGGTAGAGCCTCAAAGAAATCTCAAAGAAACAGTCTAATGACTATTCTATAAATCTCTGAAAAAGTAAAAGGCAAGGAGACAGAGAATGAATAGCTTTTAATGGCTGTGCAACCATTATAGCTTACAACATAGAAAGTCAATGTACATCTCAAACAACCAAATTAGACTAGCGCATACAGTACTTATTAATAAACATAATCATTTAAAAACACCATCTATTACTATGTCTGAATGTGTGGTATTGCCAGTTTACAAAAGAAATATGTGTTTAAAAAAAAAAAGACCACCTAAATTAAATGCAATCATTACATGCTTGTTAAAAGCTAACTTCCAATATATACAGTGTCTAATAAGCATGATGACCAGATAAAACATGCGGCAGTGTTTATATTTAATACAGGCTAATCTAAAATGTTTCCACTGATTCAATGTGGGTATGGGCTTTAACTCGTCTTTTTTTAGGACTAGCTAAATAACTTTATTTTCAGCTAAAAAGCCAACCTAGAGTTTAAACATTTAACATGCCACTAATCTGATTTATGGATTTTTAAAATTTGGCTTTGACTTTAAGAACAAAACTTGTATCCAAGTACAATTTTTAATAAAATAAATACTAATATGACTACTACGATTTAACATTTAATTAAACAGAAATGTTGGTTGGTTAAATGTAAAAGCAGCTTGCCTATGTTGCTAAAGAATGGCTAAATTTGACATTAACAGATGACACAGATGTTCAAAAGCAGCCACAAATCATTCAAATAAATGCAGGAGTTGAGAATCTGTGTATGAGTCATCTGCTTGTAAATTAATGTGCTGGGTGAATTTTGCCACCTTACAGTTTGTGTGGGTTGAAAAGGAGCCCCGACCACTAACAGCTGAACTTTCCTGAAAAGTTTACCTAGTAGTTGTTAAGCTCACTTTTCCATTTCAAACCAACAACAGTGAACACTGAAAAGTTTTTTAAAACTGTGGGGTTAATTTTTTAACCAACATGAGCCGAGAAGCGGCAGCATGCACACAGAGCATTGGTGATAAGAAAGCTAGGCTAACACTAGCTAGCTAGCAAGCTTATAAACCTGGTGCTAAACTGCAAGAAGGCACAAAAACAGTTTGAATAAAAGTAAACCATTTACTCACCAAATCAGCGTACCATTCCAACAATAACCACTTTAGCTGAAGCTTCTACAGCTGCACCCAGGTTTGCCCAACATATTCCAGAAAGACCGGTACTAGAGGTGGGCACATTGATCGATAGTATTGATACTATCGATAGTAGCGCTAACAACGCTGGTATTGGTATTGGATCGATTCTAGTGTGATAGGATCGATGCTTTGTTTCTATCAATGACTGTATTAATTTTTTTTTTGTGTAAAATGAAAAAAAATATAACTCAAACATCCGTTATGAAAATGATGACTGTCAGGTCTATTTTATTTATAGTCTATCGCACACTGAAACAACATAAGTTGTGCTTTAGAGACAGGCACATTTACATTTCAGGTCTCCAAAAAAAAAAAAACTGTTTCAAAATGCATGAAATGCTGAAAGGTATGTTTTTTATTGTGTTAACTCATTATTACAGTGATTGAGTGATCATTAAAATATTTTTGGAATTTGAAAATCTATGGTGATTCATGTCATAAATCATGATACACTGCTCTCTCCTACATAAGCTGCCTTCAAAGGTTAAAATATCAGTTTCGGTACTGGTATCGGCAATACTGGCCCTGTATTTACCCTGTATCAGATCGATACCAAAGTCTGCAGTATCGAACAGTACTAACCAGTACACGCCACAAACACTGAAAAGCCAAATTTCCAGCTCACTTAGTATTTCTATTTTAAGCCAACTCAAATAAGCTTTTTGAACAAAAATTACTGGTAACTTGTGCTGAATGTTAAAAACAAGTTGATAAAAACTGAGTTCAGTCTACTTAATATTTTTAATTAAGCACAATATTAGGCTTTACAGTGCATCAAAATGGGTTCACTGTCCTCAGATGGCCTCCACAGTGAGCAGATCTCATCAGAGCTCATTTGGGATGCGGCGGAACGGGAGATTCTCCTCATGGATGTGTAGCCGACAAACCTGCAGCAACTGTTTGATGCTATCAAGTCAATATGGACCAAACTCTCTGAGGAATATTTGCAGCAACCTGTTGAATCAATGCCATGAAGAACTAAGGCAGCTCTGTAGAAAAAGGGGTCCAACACAGTACTAACAACGTGTACCTGACAAAGTGGCTGGTGAGTCTATACTTAGCCATTTTTGGCATATTGAAATATTGATTAATGCAGCTTTAAAGTTTCCAGTATCAGTGTGAGCCATGGATCAGCCCAGCACTTGTTCTTGTGTCATTAAAATAAAATCCATTCAGATAAAAATGCCTCACAATTTGTGTGGTTTAAGTGGTTTGTACCCTTTATGGGAGTGAATCACTGTGTTGTGCAACCATTTCTGTGACAAATACAAGAGGTGGCAGCATTATATCACTACATCCGCTTGGAACATTCAGGCCTTGTAAAACAAAGCAAACTTTGGTTTAACTCACCGCAGACTCTATATATCTCAGAAACCACATAGAGACTGTGTTAAGAACCACCGTGGCATTCATTTACACATGTGCTGTGACCTTTACCTTCCACCTTAATGAGATTTCCATTGATTCACTTTCCCTGAGAAAAGAAATCAATCAGAAACACTATCAAAAAATTGACACAACACCACTGAACGCATCGACGGTTACGTCTTCAATGAGTCAATTACAGGTACTATGCAACATCACATAAACAGCCAGGTTATTATGTTTGCTGATGAATGGGTGGGTGCGTGTGCATGACTGCTTAAATGCTGTTTCCACGTGTGCTCTACCAGGTGAGAACGAGTGCCAGAGAGGAGAGTGGAAGGGTGAACTTTTCACCTGTCATGGTCAAATTAGCCCAATCTTCGCACAGTTCATTAGAGTTTGGGTGGGTTACAAGCCCGGGATGAGCAAAATCAATAGGAGTCCAAGTCACGTCAATGCTGTTTATTTATTTAAAGATCTATCACAAGTAAGACTAAAGGATGCTCACTGGGAAAAACAAATGAAAGCAAAGAAAGAAAAAAACTAGCTAGATCTCACAAATTAAATACCAAAGGTAAGATAATCTTGTCAAGGATATCCATCCACAGCGCTACAAGCAAACTTAGAGGCAGAAGAGGTTAAGAGTGGAGAGGCTCTCTAATGCCCTTTTATTAATTAAAGGATGTGGCAGCACATTCAACCGTGACAGCGACTATGAAAATGAAATGAAATGCTCCTCATCAATTACATCACCTCCTGTCAGCGTACATGTACACTTTTGCTCATCTTTCTATGTTTCACACTCCAAATGAATGTGGCATGTGTAAGCGAATCCACAAGGAAGCCCTGATGCATCACAGTCTCTGACTTTGTGTGTTGGCATGTGTGTGTCTGTGTTAGGGTGTGTATGAGTGCCTGATTAGGCAAACAAAAGAATGTTTTGGAAGGCAAACGAGTGGGAGCTTGGCAATTAGATGTTTCAATTCCACTGATTGGGGATGACAGGGGCAACACACTGCGTTGAGCCTAACACAGTAAGATACACACATGCTCATACACACACGGGCTCTCACACACACAGCAGAGAATACTTTGCTTCATTTACTGCAATCCCAAATTGGATCTGATAAGCAATTAATGGTGTAATTGGCCGTTGGAGAGGTTGTCTTCTCCCTGAAGTCTAGCTGGTTCCAATGGGTGGTCGAGCAGAGAGGGAAGGATGCATTACTGATATGGCTGGGTCAATACAAAAAGAAATTTGGAACTTGTTAGCAAGCAGAAAAGAATAATGGCACATCTAATAATTGTCAGCTGAGCTAACCAAGAATTTAAACTGCAAAAAGAAAAAAAGAAGACATCTTATGTTCTGTTATTTTGTATTCTTCAAATGTTATGCAGTAAAAATCTGTTTAAAGTTTTAATAAATTAGGCCAATATAAAATACCATAATACAGGCAATGTTGGCTAAGCAATGCACTGACTGTATTAACAATACATCAATAAAAGGAAAAATAATAATCATAGTTATTGTATGTTTGTGTACTGGTTCAGCAATCTTATAGATGCACATTAGAACACTTGCATTGCTGGATAATATGTTGCCTAGCTAATATGCAATTTGGGTGTAGAAACCGAATTATGTGCTCTTAAATCATGAACACACTCATGGTGCAGGAGTGTAGGAGATGCGTGCATTCTGCTGGCATGTTATTATTAAGCCGCTTCCCAGAGGAGATTCACATCAAAACCTTTTACACTGATGGAGATACTCATGAATTCAAGCAGCTCTCTTTGTGTCTGCTTATGCTGTCGGCTAGAAGAAATAACTGGCACCTGCTATATTACTGGAAAAACATATGTAATACTATATATTTCTGTAATTCAGTGTATAATTTTATTGGAAAACAAAACCGGTTATTAAAGATATACAAATAACAATACCACAACAACATATTATATGATCATTCTATAAGTCAACAAGTGCATACAAAAGCTTAATTTCCACACACTACAGCAAGATAATAACGCTGCTGTTATTTGAAAGTGTTCTTTAGAGCCACAAATGGCATTAAAAACTAGAATAATCAGTGTTTTATTCCACAATGCTCAATTCCCAGAACTGTCTGTGACAGAGGTAATTCCTTGAGCAGATGTAAGGGTTTAAAATTGTCACATAAAAGTGACACATTTTAACTTAGAATGCCGAAACAGGAGTAAATAGTGAATTTGATGAGGACTATTTTCAGCTGGGAATTAATACAGCTGGTGTAATAAACAGTAGGAAAATGGTGTGTAATGTGGATTTAATTTTTTTTTTTAAAGAAAAACTACAATGCCCATTTTTATGGTAATGAAGGAACTTTGTTTTCTGTTACAATACTGCCACTGCTACTACTAATAATAACCAAAATATTTTTGTGTTTTTTTCTCCCCCTCCTAATCTGTCATTCACTGAAGTCTTTCAGAAATATGGCAATAATCAGATCAGCTCTCCCATACTTCCATAAAAGTTGGTGATTGATGAAGGGCACGCCCCAACATGGCCAGCCGCCCTGGCCTATACATTCATCCTCAGGCATTCTTAATGGAATTGACCTTGTAATAACCCCACCCTTTCACTTTTCATTACTTCTGTTGCCATGCTCGGCTATTCAAGAGTCTTTTTACAACAAGGAAAAAGAATTTAAAAAATAAATAAATTACTAAAACCACAGATGTTGCCCCCTGCTGTAGCGATATTGTATCTCAATGAGTCAGCAGAATTATAAATGCACAGTTCATTATTAATCTATCCAGAGTCCCAGGCACTGTTCCAACTGGGAGAAATGTTTCTTCTCCATGCAGTGGAGCCATCAGGTTATCACATGCTCTTTCTCTCTCTCTCGCTCTCTCTGTAATTACGCCCTCATTCCCTTTTCATTTATGCATACACAATCTTGGACATGTATTCACATTTATGAAAGCTTACCCACACACACACACACACACACACACACACGCACACACACTGCTCTTCATTCATGCACAAGGAGACCAACTTGCCAGATTCAATCCTTGGTAAGTAAATAAAAAATAATTAGGCTATTATTGGTTGTGCCTGGGTGTGTGTGGGTGATATTTGACGTCGGGATGTGTTGACTGCGTGAGTCCGCGTCCTATTGCTCTGATAGTCATGGCATTCATTTGCTTAACAATATTAGTGTCAAAACAAATCCGATAGCTAATAGTCCTGCTCAGTCTTTTAACCAGGTAGGAAATATACCCTCAGCGTTAAACCAGTGTCTCGGGACTTCCTGTCGCTCTAGCATTGAGAATTGTTAGAGAATTATTGTTAGTAAGTATACACACACACACACACACACACACACACACACACACACACACACACACACACACACACACACACACACACACACAGATATATATATATATATAGTTTGTTTGTTTGTTTGTTTGTTTGTTTTGTTTTGTTTTTTGTTTGTTTGTTTCACATTTTCTCGGGCGGTCCACAGAAACAGCAGCATGATGCATACCTAATGTGCAGAGCAAATATCCTTTAGCCCGCGGCATGTCAACTGAATCTCCCTGGAGAAAAGACGAGAAGGAACGCTACAGTCTGGGCTGGCAGACAGAGAAAGGAAACAAAGTAAAACAAAAAAAGCAAGCAAAGACAGAGAGATAGAGGACTCCAGTATAAGGAGTTGTGCTTCCCAGAGCAGACATTTGACCACTTTCCTTTGATGTCCTCTATAAAGGCTTTTTGGTTCTATAGAATTCCCTGCTTCATGATTTCTTTAAGCTGAAACACCCACAGATGGCCTTGTCTGCATGTAGACCTTACACAGTAGGACGTCTTCAAAGCTTAGCTGAATTTACCTTTCACATTTAGAATCATGTAACAAAATATGTTTCACCTGGGTATCTCTTTTAGTGTCAGGACAGTGCTCTGGAGAAGCATACAGCCATATAAGCTATACCCATAACCATCAAAAAACTGGCAGTGTGAGAATGAAATGACTTTAACCATTAAACAGGTTACTTCAACCTAATTTCATTATTAGACACTTGACCTTAGCTTCTGTTTAATTAGATTTAGGAAAAGATTGTGACTTGGGTTCATACTCTTTCAAAACATCTGCAACAAGCCTCTCCTACATTGCTTTATTAGCACAGTGGCAAGCCTCAGAAGAGTGAAGACACCAGCAGAAAATATTTTGTCTTGTGCCACCAAGGGCCTCAAATAAAAGTCTAGCCCACTACTCCCCCAGACATTGAAAATTTATGCCAAAGCTAAAATCTGGTGGCCCTCAGCCACACCAATCAAACTCCAGAGAACAGTTTGTGTGTTTAGAGCTACACATAGATTTGTACAGAATAACACTGTTAGCTGAAAATGCTGGTGACTTTAGGTTTTGCTTCTTCCAGTTAAATCATTAGCAGTATCTTGAAGTCCTCAATGAACAAAGCTTCATCAATCACGAGAAAAGAAAGCGTTAAAAACACGAAAACAGCAAGAATTTAGAAAAATAATGACTGAAGTTTAACTGTAGCTGTAAGCACATATTGCACAGTTTACAATGTCGTAGAAAGGAACAAAACCATGAACATCATTTACATGAAAACTAGAACTGTCTCCAGGAAAAACTAACACATAACAGAGTAGACTTCATATTATATCAAATGCAATAAAGGGGTAGCTCTTTAAAAGCTGTGCTCGGTAACCTGTGCTCTGAGAACTATGCTTACATTTCGCTACTGTTTAATGAAATTTTTTACTACTTTCTATATTCAATATATTATTTATTTCTGCAGTTGTTGTAAAAAGGGATACATTCAGCTATCAGATTTACTACACAAATATAACAGACAAATAATTGATAGAAACAGGGGTCAAAGGTGCATTAATGTTTATGCTTCGCTTTGTGAACACTTGAAAATAACCTAAAAAGATTTTGTTTTCATCATTAGCCGGGATGCATGAGTAAGGTGCCACAAAACAGCAGGAAAAGGTGCTTATTATACACTATTATGTATACTTTTGTTGTTTATTGCTATTGTGAATAACAGTAGAGGGCATTCATATTTGACGTTTCTGAGAATGTTAAGTCATTATTGTCTCCTCGGATGTTCTTCTTTGCTCTAAATGTGATTTTCTAAACAATATTTAACTAATTAGAGCTAAGTAAAGAGCACAAGGACACCTTTAGTATATGTGTGAGACACCATCACTGGATTAATATTCAATATACTAATAAGATGTCAGTTTGTATTAAGAGATGATTTTTTTCTACATATTCTCTCTATAGAGTGGTATATAGACAATGTTCAAGAAAAAATAATAGGACCAAGGCATTTTCAAAGCTGCAATGGCGTGAGTACATGACAACTAATCCCTGTGAGCAACCAGGTCCCTTCCTTCCTTTACTGTGATAATAGTTAAATTTGTGGAAAGAATGTTGATGAGTTATCCTACTGAGAAAGATCTGAGGATGAGCCTGCCACCGACACAAACTGCAGCCATAGCACTGATGCCCAGCATCGCTTCTTTTATCCCAAAACTTTCCCCTTTCTCTCTCTTCTCCCTTTTAAGGGCTAGCACAGATTTAGCAAAAGCCTTTCACTTTTTCTTTATTTTTCTCTGTTCGCCCAAGACTTTTTTTTTTATCTCCATCAGATATCTCTTTCCCTGCCCATCTGCCTCTTTTTGTGACAAATAAACTCACCGCATACCCTTCCCCCTCGCTCCACTTCTACCTTCTACCATCCCCACCCTCCTGCTAGACATCTGAGCCAACAATCAATGCCATTTCATTCCGGTGAGGGAACAAATGGAATTCCAGCTGAGAGCGTGGCAGCAGGCGACGACTCCCCGTGCCCTCCCCTTGTTCTGCTGCAGAGACCCCAGATTTCACCAGGTCACTATCACCTCCTCACACATGCATGTGGGGCTAATGAAAGATGCAGGCACACTGTGATCCTTTTGCTATTTAGACACTGTGGAGCTGCATGTGCTAGTGACCTGAAGAAGAATTGATTGGGTGGATGGAGTTGCTAATAACGCCTCTTTTCTTCAACGGGTTCTGTATTTTCATCTTTTTTTTTCATAACTATTGCTAGTAAATACAGATGCTAGACTTTCTGTAATATACATTTATCTAAAATTGACTCTGTACATTTCTAGTATCTGAAGGTGAATAGCATTTACCTCAGTGACGAAAATGTTGTATGATTATCTTTGGCTGCTTTACAATAGAAGTGATAATGTGTTTTACCAGCCAAAGGCTTTTAATATAAGGCAACAGCAGTAGGAATTGTTGGATTGACATTAGCAGTAACTTAATGCAGCAGTAACACAGTGTAAATAGAGCAATCAAATAGGTGAGAAACTGAACCTAGTCTTGGAACAAAAGACTCTGCCACTACTAATGAGATCTGATGTGCGGCGAGATATTGACTGACTAAATATAAATACCTGCAGACCATAAAGTAGAACCCGACTGATATGGGATTCATAAGACGGATACCGATATCGATATGTAGTCATTTAACAATTCTATATTCTGATATACCGGACAATTTTCTTTTTTCAGACAGATGAAACAGGAGCAGATTTCTCTACTGTTTGTTATGTGTAGTTATTTATTCACTCTTTTACACTCTGCCCTCTGGTTATTGTGTTTGTGTCATTCCAAACATGGAAGTTGCCAACAAGGAAGTTACAGAGTCAACACTCATAACATAACTGAAGGTGTTTCTCCCATCTCTTTACTTTTTACAGTTTTCATTTACCAGCATTACATAAAGCTAGTACTGTCTGATCAGAAAATATAGAATATTAGCTGATAATATCAACACACTGATAAATGTCTCAGGCTCTATCGTAAAGCTATGGTTTAAATTTTTTACTTTTTGTCAAGCTCAACTTTACACTTGGTGTTTGTTTTTTTGCTAGTTTTTTTCCTGTTACTTTTTTTACTTTCAAAAATAAGAAATAACCTCCATCCACATTTATAAATGATAAATGAGAGGTGAAAAGGTCTGGTGAAGTAGAAGAAATTCAGCAGGTTCTGTGTCTATTTAGCAACATTTAAGTTCAAGCATTTAAAATGTCTCTCAGTGAATAAATTGGCCTTGACTTGTCCTGGTTATTTGTCAGTGTTCTCAGAACTCGGTGTTCTTAGTAAGGAGGAGGACTGAGAAGAAACTGCACAAGGCTACTGGACTCACTGATTGACTCACTGAGTGCACAAACACAACAGCCACGAGGACTCACTGTGACAATTAAAAGATGAAATCAAAAGCAACCAGGAAGGTGCAAATTACCACTTTCTGTGACATTTTGGTAGTGTTCAGCTTTAATACAAATTCACTGCTATTTACTGAAGCACTGGAAATCTTTATCTAAATTTACTAGCAAAAAAAACCCAAGACAGCCCAAGTAATAGTTCTGGGTAAATTAAACTCTAACCATCGCAAATGATATCTGCAGTAGGTATAGTCCAGATGTTGACTACTATGAGGCTTGTGTCCACTTCTAGCTTCAGCTGTCAACGTTATCTTGCGAAACAGTGAGACTGACTAGTCCACTTCTCTGCCTGACAATGAATGAACACAACGGGTATTATAACATATTAATAGCAAGCTTCCTGCTTCACAGCTCAAAGATGTGTTTCATTAAACCCAACCACAATGTGCCAACCAGAAATAGCACTAAATCGAAGCAGTGAGAGGAGAGAACATGCCTGACAGAAACATCGTTGTTAGAGATCTCAGCACGCTCACAAGAAATTGCATGTGAAAATACAGTCAGTCTGCACTAGGCTTAGATTTACTGTCAAGTTACATATTTTTTTCTTCCCACGTGAAAATTGCCACAGTGGGTTTTTATTGTTATACATAAATATAGACAAGTCCTTGCAAAACAACTCTAAAGTGTGTTTTCTGGTTCTGGCGGTGTTTGCTATAACAAAAAAACATTTCATAGCCATTTTGTGATCTGCCACCATTTTATGGTTGAGGCTAGGGTATGTTTCAGCTATTATAAGATCTTGATAGTGGCAAGAAAAATACTGTGGTCCAGTGTGATCGTTTCTTCTTAAACTCTGAACACCCCCAACCATCTAATACATCTAAGTGCATGGAGGTGACAAGAGAGTCTGTAACCACAACTGTACCAAACATGATCTCAGCATTACATATGATGTATTTTAAATATTACATTGTCAATATACATTTGCTGTTACACCCCTGTTCACACGGTAGAACTATTAACTCAACAAATGGACACAAAATGAATATCACCACATTGTTTTTCAAATCTCAGCACCACTCAAACCCCATTGTCCTTAATCTCTTTACGTCACCCCAACACTTCCATTACTGCACCTCACTATCCGCCAGCTGCGTGGGGCTCCCTCAGGCATAGCTCTATGTGGATATCTGGCCAGCTGTGGCCTTCTTCCTAAGCAAAAGAGAAAAAGTGGTGGAGAGGAGGGTGGAGGGGGGAAAAAGAGGCCAAGCAGGAAGTGAATAAGGGAGAGAGTGACTGACCAGCTGTGAGGACCCATTTCCCTCTTTTGTAACACTGCACAATCTATCGAGAGTGAACCCATAAAGAAGTAAGGAAAGAAATAAGAGGTTGAACACACTTGAACACACATTATGAGCACACACACATACACACACAAACTAAGAGACTGTATAACATATCCTGGCACAGAGAGTGTCATTTGGTACAGCAATTGAACAATTCCAAGATGCCCGCTATGACTGAATAAGCACAGTGAGCGCAGCAGTACTCAGTGGAATTATTAATGAATGCACTGACATTTCTTTTAATCACCATGCCCTGTTAGATGCAGTCCAGAACTGTGGGAGGTGTGAGCGAGTGAGAGAGGGAGAGAAACAGGGGGGGAAAAAAGTGGTAACAGATAATGAAAAACATAATGCATCAGCATACGGTGGATTGTGCAAAGGATGGCAGAAATAAGTCGGTGATACCCGAGGGAAAATTCAGCCCCATGTTAGAGCAGCCCAGGAGGTCCAGCTAACATTAACACACATTATACGCTAGGCCAGATTTACAGCAGGACACCCATCACATGCTGTTAGCATCTCTGCTCCTTTTAGTCTGTTGGTTCAAATTTTTTATCTACTAGACTGTAAGTCTTAGTACGTAAACCTGGTTATCTGGCTGATGCATTCTAGTCCAGCGCTGATAAAAAGAGCAGTTCCTAATTCGCTTAATTCATACTACTGTACGTAAATGTGTCTGATGCACATGAAATAAGCTGACATATAAGGCATGTAAATGACCGCAGGTGGTGTTTCTGCAGAACAGGCGCATTTTCCTCCCCTGCTGGCTCCCTTCTACCTTCCCTTTTAAAGGCATATGCTTCAAATATTTGCATTATGCATTACAATGGCCGCAGATTAATCTGCTCCTTGATTTAAATTAGTCGCATTCAGATATTCAATTAAATCACCATCTCTTTGCGAGCTGCATTAAGTGCAATCAACAAGGGGGACTGGAAAATTACATTTCCTTTAACAAAATTTGCATATTGCATTGGCACTGGTAATGCATTCAGCTCCCTGGCAAAGAATGAGCTCACCCGGTTCCAACTGTTAAAGTCAGCTGAGGAAAGTCTTCCTCGCTCTTCTGTGCTCGTAGCTGCTGGGTTTTTCCTTGAGGATCCATAATCCACGCGATTTGCTGTCATTTTGACAAAGTCAAAATTAGATTAATTTTGTTTTGTAAACCGCAACACGACAAATATGTGGGACAAGCATTAGAAACTGTGGCCGCACGGCGTCTGTTGGTGGTGTGATTGTGAGATTAAGTTGAGCCCTTTACCACATTCACACGTGTATACCCGCTTCAGGCGGACTCACAAATAATTAGGAGGGTGCTTACGAACACGTTTGTGACTCACATGTAAGCAATATGTTATGCCGTCAAAACTTCTGCTTCCTTTTCCGTAAGCGTTTTAATTCGCAATAATTCTGACAAGCAAGCAGAAGTGCTGTCATGTCTTTCTGTCACAACCAATTAAAATCCTTATTCCTTGAGAGTGCAAAATTTAGGCCCCACGTCCCCAATCGCTGAACCGCACCTGTTTATTCTGATTCTCCTCTAAGCCACGCAGTCAGTTAAAATGCATCTACCGTCATTAAAAGAAGCCTCAAATTTCCTCCCCCCTCCTCTCCTCTCACCTCTTGCTGTCAGCTTGAGTCCACTCCTCACTAACATCGCAATCCACAAAGCCTACTACTCACTATACTCCATAGACAGTTGAGCTGACATTAAGGCAGATGGATTTTCTCTCAATCCGCTTAAGACATCAGACGCTGAGTGACTTTGTTCCATTTTTTTAAAGAAGCATTTTAATACTGCTGCTTTCATGTCTGAGTGCCTCCCCACTGTTACAGATATTGAGTTGGTAGACTGCCGCATGACAGGTAGTCAGACATGTCGAATAAGAGCGATGAAGTGCTTCTAAATTTGTCCTATTTACTTTAGTTTGATGGTCCTAACATTAATGAAGTCTGGTGATGGATTGGTATATATCGAAATTAGCTGGGAAGTTTATCAAGTGAATTGAAGAAATATTATCCAACAAGATGAAGAAGTTTAAAGAGTTTCACCCACAAAATATATGCAAAGCTACAGTTACCTGCATTAGGCAATTTAATATTTATCTAAAGAAATCAATAACTAATAAATCAGGTTTAGACTGAGCTGAGGGTTCTATTTTGTATGCTAAAAAAAAGTAAATGGAAAAATATATCCTCAAGTAGTCTGTGGCAGTGTTCACGTTCACAAAAGGTGCCTCTTCACCCTACAAAACCTTATCGGTCCAGATGAAGGGACTGTCCTTTCTCTTCCAGGACTTGAATTTCTTCCAACCTCATTCCAGCACAGACTTGGGGGCTAGCAAATCCAAACTTGTCATTTTCTGACTGTTTTTCTATTTCAAAAGAAGTAGGGGGAGAAGAGGAGAGGAGATAGTGGGAGACCAGGGATGAGGCAGCTTGTCTGATGTGAATGTGTTTTCTGTGTTATCACTCTGAGTGGCTGGGTTCCTATGCTGGGCTGATAACACGCTGCCTCTCTTCGGCTTTTTCTTACTGTCTGCCACTCCAACACACAGTCATTTTGTGTCAACACTTCTCAGCGCTGGATTGAACAAAAGTCATACACTGTCCGTGCTGCTTGGTCAGAATTCACAACTCTTTCTGCTGTGCCATCTTCTCTACAATAGCAACAGGTTGAAAGACTTAACCTGTCATCACCTCAAGGGTATAACCACTGGGAACGGTTGGTATGATGCAACTACTAAGAAAAGAGAAGCATACTGTAACTGTATGAAAATAAGCTGTGATTGATATTTCTCTACCTGCTTCCTGCAATTCAGTTTGCACTTTGCCACAAGTCTCTCCCTCCAAGCTCTCATAGTGTAGTTGCTGGTATATTGCTAAAAGTGAAAGTCCCTTGAGGGGAAAAAAAGTCAAGCGTGTTCCACATAAAGACAGCTCCATTACTTCAGTACATGCAACATGAGCTTGAGTAATGTATAACCATTGCTGGTGACATTCATCAGTGGATGGTAGCTGCAAATCACGCGCTTGGTTTACCTAAATCTGATCTTTACAGGTCATAGTTTCCCTGTACATAATCCAGTATAAGATATGTATGGAGGAAATGAACACTCCACAAGACAGGAAATGGTTAACAGTGCCTTTAGCCTTTTAGTGCCTCCATATAGTAAGCGCATGGGACAAAATGCAGAGAATTATGTGGGGATTAGGCTCATAATCAATCAAATAGATTAGAGGCAGTGACAACAGTGCAAGCAGTGGTACCATGTAGGGTCCACAGTCAACCATAGCAGGAAGTGTTGAATGTTTTGACTGTGATTGGCTACAGAGGGGGGTCTGCTAGAAAGAAGCAGCACTGCAGTCAGTCCTACATCGTAAATCATGCTCCGTGCTCCCTTAGATTGGTTTAAATAGAGCTTCTCTTTTGGGCCTCAACTGGGTCCCTGGGCTTATTAGAGCCTCATACTGTGAGAATAACCAAGCTTGCTATTCATCAGAAAGGCCTTAAAAAGGAAAGCCTGGCCAGAGCCATTCTTTTGCAGCATCCATTTAGATCTCTTTACATACCCCTAAGTGCAAAACACTGCACATTTGTAGAACTGCACACTGGATTTGTTTTGAGAAAGCATTTGCTGGGGGATTTGGTTTAGACTTACAGGAAAATATCTTTCAAACTAGTATTTCATCACACTGAGGTTAGGAGTGCCATGTTTGGCAGGGGTGTACATGCTCTGGTCTATATTTCAGAGACTAGAACCACAGGTAACTTTGCACAACCCCAATGCTTTACTTTGGCTTTTTAAGTGCAATGGAGCTTCAACAAAATCAAATTTACATATGCTTTCCTCTGCACTGTAGTGCCATTTGCCTAACCAGCCTTTTGGCTGATAAATATAGACAGGAGAAAGAAAATAGTTCCAACATGAAAGTGGTCATAACAAGGTTTGAGAATTTTGCGAGTAACCTGGTCACGATTTCCAGGAGGAGAAATTCCTACTGAGTTTATTCCAAATATAATGCTTA
Source organism: Tylochromis polylepis (assembly GCA_015107715.1). Taxonomy (NCBI): domain Eukaryota; kingdom Metazoa; phylum Chordata; class Actinopteri; order Cichliformes; family Cichlidae; genus Tylochromis; species Tylochromis polylepis. The sequence goes on along the minus strand of VVHJ01044914.1, from coordinate 5,875 downwards.
ACAAATTCAGTAGACCACCACCAACAATATTGGTAAGTACTAAAATGATTTTTTCAAGTTTCTGTAATGATTACTCCACTAGTACATGCAAGCTCGTTAATCAAATGGATATTTGTAATACTACAATAAAATTCTTGTCATTATCCACAAATTTTTAAATTTACTGTCGAAACAAAAAGCAGAAAAAAAACAGTAAAGCACATTATTATCTGTGTGTGCTTTGAGCACATATGCTGGAGTGTTTATGGCCAGAGTAAAAATATGTACATTTAATTTTGAAGTGAACTGTCCCTTTAAGACTTGGCTGTGTATTTGTGCTCAAAAAAAGGAAAAACAAACATGATAAATGGTGAGAATACAAACTTCAGATCATTCAAAACAGCAGACATTGAATGTGGGGTTTTTTTGTGGTTTTTTTGGTAGTAGGCAATTACAAAAAGACTAAACCTATTTGCCAACAAGTGTCAGCAACTATAAAAGATAAAGGAAAACGCAGAAGCTTAGAGGAAAACAATGCTAACACTGTGAAGAGCATAGACACCAAACTATAGCAACAAATTTTGTTCAAACTTAGTCCTGTCTAAACAGCAGCTCTTTTATCTGATCAATATAGATGGTTCTTTGAACAAAATCCAATGCACACATAAAGACATTCTCGGGGGGGGCGGCTTTTCAACTCAGGGCATTTTTCAAATCTTATCTAAGAGGTACACTACCCTGTCCAAGTTGTTTATGACAGGTTACTTCGTCTCAGTGTGTCACTAACAGCTCTGAGATTACTTAGACACCTCGATTATGTTACAGAGCTGTTTTACAGCCAATTACCCTACCAATCTGCTGTGGATTTTTTTTTCCAGGCTATGCAGTGTAGCAATATTGGCAAATGTCTGAAGCTGTGAAGCCTGAGAAGGGTTGACCGCAGTTGTGGGTATTTTATCAACAAGAAATCAAAAAGCCTTCAATATCTGATAGCTCATCATGTAGAGGCGGCAGCTTGGCTTATTGCACCACGGGAGTCACATATAAACACAGGCAGCTTTACATCACTAACAGTGGCTTCAGCTTAATTCTGCCCTGTCAGCAAAACCCAGAGGACTACACCGTGGTGTTCTGCAGAATCTCCCAGCAAGACTCAGAGAGGAAGAGTGAAGAAAATGTAAAAGTGCCTTTTGTGCCTTTTTGGATGTGAAAAGAAGAATATGCTGACTCAATTTGATAAAGTTTTATCAGCTTCCTCAACCTTGATGAACTTGCTGAACGGCGCAGATATTGTGGACTTACTTTTTATTGTTCTGTTCACATTAATAAACTAAAGAACACTTGTCGCTGCACATACAGTCCATATTAAAACCTTTTGATCAAATCCACCGTTGATTAAACTCAACCTCATTTTAACAACACACTCTGGTGAGATATTATGCTGAATGATGTGCTAAACACCTGTTTCTTAAAGCGTGAAAGCCCATTGATGCAGCTCATATTGATTTTTCCTGTCTATTTATTTCTCCCTCATGCAGAGTGTCCTCGAGCCTAACCTGCTCCGGCTGATAAACACAAGCCGTCAATGCAGGGTGAGGTGGCGGGATTAGGCGGGGACATCCTTCAAAAGGTCTCTGTCTTGTTCACAGAGGCAGGGTCAACAGGAGCACTGGGGAACAGCCGAGCTCGTCCTGAATCTGAGACAAGGTGACAGGGAAGGAGTGGCAGGTGATAAGCCCGCACGGTGAAGGGCATTCGTGTTGGTGTGTTGTCAGAGATAATGGGTTCAGAGGTAGGCCAAAAGGTCAGACAGAAGACATGCATGTGCATGGATGCAGAGCTAAACTCAACTATACACACAAGATACAAACACCGACTCCAAAGACTAAGCATCATTGTTATGTGTATGCAAACATACTGATAACCTTATTTGACTTAATGACTGAATTACCTTTTTAGTCATTTGGGGAATACATATGCAGATGGTAGTGCTGGAAATTTTTATCTGCCACTGATATTCGCATTTTTATGGTTTCCTGTTTAACTTTTATTACACAGAAGAACAGAAAGTTAAAGATGCTCCATTACCCAAAAAATTAATACCAGTATGGGAAGTGGCACAGAACATGCAGCCCATTAAACTACTTTCTTGTTTTGAACAGGATGAGTGGAGATGAAGTGGCTAGCCAAAATTGAAGAAAATGTTATGGGTAAGCCTTAAATAACACTACTGGTGCAATTTTTTTATACTCAAAATCACAGACTGTGTATAAAAGATGATCATAGCCACGGTGAAGTCCTAAGACCTTAAGCCGAGCGTTTTGACTGTTGCCATCTTTTTTTTTTTTTTTTTAAACCTGACATGACAAAGGAGGTCTTAAATCTTGATTTAGACTTCTGCAGGAAATCTACGTCCTAACTGACGGTGTAAGTGGAAACTCCTTTTATCCCTGCACCGCAACCTTCCACTTCCACATCAATCAAGTCGTGGTATGTGTCAACCCAATGTGTAGTTACATTTCCCAGGAGGTGCACATCAGGTTACATAGAAGGTTGTGGTGTAGGGTTAAAATGGAGTTATGACATAAGTTACGATGGTGTAGATCTGACGCAGAAGTATAATTTATGTGCAACAAGTTAGCCCTTCCCTAAACCACACCCAGCTTTTTTGTCGATTTGATCCTGATAGTGACCATAATTTACACCAAACATTATGTTGTATTTAATAAGACTTGAAACTATTGAAAACATAAAGTCATCAAGAAAGTGTTAACTGAGGTCACAGTCAAGTGAGCCCAATGTGGGTTTCTTGTCATCGACACAGTACTTCTTTTTGCAGCTAGAGGTCAGCAGGGTGCATGTCCACATTGGCTTCATTTTTCTAACTTGGAAGCTACTTAGATCTTTTACATACAGTCTATGCTTTCAATGTATTCATTCTGCATGACAGCTTCATCTTCACATTCCACACAGCAGCAGAGCTTCACAGACATCAACGCAGGAGTTTAATGACGCAATCTAGCCGGTGTCTTTCAATTAAAGTGCATGTATATGGGATAGGCAGTTGGGCTGCCTCTGTTGACAGGTCAGTAATTATTGTGCTCCATTTGAGCTATTCACTCTCAAGTAATGGCAGACCTGTCACACTCACAGCTCTGATGATATATGCATTCATCACCACAACTGTCTGGACACTCCAACTGCACAGAACACGCTCAACTTTGCGCTCATCACAAGTCAGTGCCAAAAAGCTGCTTGGAGCTGCATCATCCTGCTCCATCACAAGATGCTGCAATGTGTGACAAATCTACTGGTGTGGTCCAATTATCATTACACATCTGGAGACTTTCACTTGGTGACAGATGTCTGTTTCACTAGGATCTGTTCCATTAAACTTCATTTTAGACAGATGTGTTACACTTTATCTCCATGTTTAAAATTAACCATCAAGATCATTAACACTCGAAACACAAAGTGTCAGAAAATGATGGAAACCAGATGTTGCGGCAGATCGGTTCTCAGTGAAATAAACAAACTAAAAGAATTATGATCACCATCTTATTATGGTGTGGTGGGTGCTGAGGCACCTCACAGGTAGTGTTTTTAATTCTTATCAAAGATTCACTCTGGTTTTAATTCTGATGCATAAATAATTTTCCTTCGAGTAACAACAGGAGGAGGTTTGCTGGATAAGAGGAAACTCCTCCAACAGTGCAAATCATTCAGAGGATGAAAAAGTGGTCATAGCTTTTATGGGCTTATTCAGATAATAGTTGTAGAGGTGAGTTAGTGTAACACTGAGCATTTGTAAAGAAACCGCAACAAAGCAGAATAATGCATACTCCACTGTAGTGCAATAGTTCAAGCTCTGGGATGAGAGATGGCAAACCTCTCTCTTTTTTTTCCTCCAGAAAAATGACTTGAGCAGGATGAATTCAGCTTAAGATGGATGACATTGCCGAAGGAGAAGACCCCTGTGTACCAGCTCCTCTTTGCTCTGCTGTGCTTTCCTTTAGTGCCAGACTCAATATTCTAAAACCATACTACATTCTTTCACCCTAAAAATCACGGGATGGGGGGGGGTGGGATTGAAAAATCTGTGCAAGCTGGAAATACCTGCACCAGTGGAATCAGAGGCACTTTAAAGCATCAAACAGAAGAGGTGACTCTCCCAGCTGGGCAATTTGAGAACAATCAGTGTGAATTGTCGAGGCGCTCCTTCCAGCAAGACAGAGGCAATGGTACCATTGTTCATGTCAGCAGTGCTAAACATGCTACCACAGGACTGCACAAGAGGGGAGAAAGGATGGATGCATGCACGCTGATGGTGCACAGAAGGGGGGAGCAGAAAAGTTCTGAACTGAGTTCAACCCCCCCCCACCCCCCACCCCCCAAGAAAACAAACAAAACAAAGCAACTTTTGTCTCCATATTAAGTTTCTCACATTTAAATTGACCACAGAGCTTTTGGTCGATTGCCTCAATGATTTGCTCTGTTACCCGTGTTCTCAGCTCGCCACTGAACACTTAAATTTCCACAAGCTGCTCCTACAGAAATCCATCTCAATCAATCAAGTCACAAATAGCCAGCCAACTTCACACCACAGCCAAAAAGCTGTTTGATGCATTTAACCACTGTAACGCATGTGGACAGATTATACATTGCACGGCAGGTGACTACAGGGAAGATTCCTCACTAGCAACATTTTTATAATACCGAAGAGCCCCTGAACTCATTGCATAACTGGAAATACAGGCCAAGGCCACGGGGAGTAGTAGCAGTGGAAGCTTTCACTATCTCCAAATACCTAATTTAGTACACTGACCAGGGCATTAGAACCTGTCAGACTGAGTTTAACTTGGGCAGGTATCCATCCACACAGCACAGGATACTTCATTTCATCCATGAGCGAATGGGCAACAGCAGGAAAAAAACTACTGCCACAGAGAGGAGAGAGAGGTGCTGTGAGTGTGTAGGTGTACAGAAACCGTTTTTCCAGTCAAAAGACAGTCTTCAGGTTTAGGCTGGAGGTTGGCGTTTGGACTTTTATTTCAATTCACCTGTGCTGTGAGGAGTTAAATGACCATGTAAAGCCTCAGGCAGGCCTGGAGACAAAATTGCATGTATGCATACGGTAAAAATTCCTAATGGCCGTGATCCCTGATTATGTCTAAAAATCCCCTCTACTTCTAAGCACTTTTAAGGGTGCAAAAGGTATCAGTAAGTAGAATTACAGCCTTCAGTCACTTGAAGAAAAACTCTACCCACTAAATGTAAAAGCTGCCTTGTGTAAGGGCCTCCATTAGAAATGTTATGTGCCCATTTTTGTCTCCACGTTGGGCGAATGCTGAGTATTTGTATATGTGTGCATGAGGGTGGGAATGCCTGTCTGTGTCTGTGTGTGCCTGTTTGTCTATGTCTATGTGTCAGGTCGGGCCTTAGACTCCACCTTTCTGGGAACATCCTGTCTCCCCCCACCACACTCCCTGCCGGTGGCTGATGCCCTCAGCCGTCGGTGCATTGGTGGTTCTCGGTGTCCAGGGCTGGGCGCTCAGGTATGTACCAGCTCACTCCCAGTGGCTGTTTGGTGGGGCCTAGCACCCGTGGCTTGGTCGAGCCCCTTCCCGGGGGTGGGGGGCCCTCGGACCTTGGGCTTCTGGGCCTGGGGCTCAGTCCGCTCTGGCGCGGCTGGCTGTTGGTAGAGCCTGTGGGCTTGCCACCGCAGTCCCCTGTGGCTTCTGCACCGCGGCCACTGGGCGACCCCACATCCGGGGCTCTCCTCAGCTTTTTTCAGGAGGGTGGTGCAGCTGCTCCTCCTTTGGTCCTCCTTGGGCTCCCATGCTCTGGGGGGCCTCTGGATGTCTGGGGTCTGGATCTCCTCCATGCCTGCTTCATG
>VVHJ01044906.1:17685-32612 GCA_015107715.1 Tylochromis polylepis | reverse complement strand
TTTTGTCCGTTACAGTGGACATAACGAATAGGCTGGGTCTCAGGGGGATATGATTGGCTGATTAGATATTTGTATTAATGAGCAGTTGATCAGGGGTAACTAATAAAGCAGCAGGTGAGCATATATCACTCGTGACATTCCCAATGACAATATTTTGTCAAGAAAGACTTTCTGCACTACAGGCAGGTATATCAATAAACGCTGACTGCAATAGCAAACATGACCATAAAGTATGATGTTATTACACGTGACCAGCTCTTCAGGATTTACAGTTAAAAATTATCCATATTTACCTCGTACTGGGCTTTAGTGGAGCCTCCCACGATAATGCCTCGACTGTCCTTTCCTTGTATGGACACTCTCCTTCTGATTGGCTGCTCCACATGAAAAACCTTTGAACAGCAGTTGTGTTTGGGTTGCTGTGTGTCTGAAATAACCATATTAGGAAATACCCTCATTCTGACATCATGTACAGCCAAGAGTAAAAAAAAAAATCTAAAATCAAACATATAAGGATTACTTTTAAACCTCATTATTACATTTTTGGTATGAATAACAACCTCCATCGTGGCAACGGCACACATGAGACAAAATAAGGAAAAGCACTCTCACATGTAGCCAATGTTTCAGTTTGGGTTGATTATTTTTCATAATTTTGTTTAGAAAGCTCACAATAACCTTAATGTTATTGTGTAAATATGCTGTCGCTTTATGGGTAATGTAGTGATGATGTACATGCTAGGCCATTTGTGAAATCAATGAATGCCTTTGTTTGTTTTTCACACCGTTTCAGTACTTTACCGTCTAAATTTCCTCTCAGTGCAAAAGTCACACACCAGCTCTAAGAGCAGAAGGTGATTCTTGTGTGCTGTTGGTTTTGAGCTCTGTTCCCCACCCTCGGCCTACACACACACCCTTTTTTTCTTAGAGCTTAACCTTAACGCAGCAAACATGAGTAGAACACGCTGCTCCTTTGAGTCCCGCTGAGTAGATTTATAATTACAGCATGCCATCATGAAATCTCAGACCCATTATGGCTTTCCTCCCCCTTACTAAAATATAGCATGGTTAAACCTATACCATCCCAGTGCATGGGAAAGTGTATATTTCTCCATTCTGCTTTCTATTTATTCCATATTTGTTCCCCCCCCTCTTTTTTTTTTTTAATTGTAAGCATAAATCCCACCTTTGCAGCATTTCGCCCTCCTAACTACACCCTACCTATACCTACAAAGGTTTTATAATAGTTGTAGGTTGTGCTTTTGAATGTGCTGCAGTGACCTCTGTGTGTTGCCCAGCATGTTTAGATTCATTTATTTCTCCCTCTACTTTGGATTAATGGAGTCCACATTGTGTTAACACTACGTTTGTTTATTCTTGCAGTCCTTAAAGAAACTGAACCATGCTAACGTGATCAAGCTTAAGGAGGTAATCCGGGAAAATGATCACTTGTACTTTATATTTGAGTACATGAAGGAGAATTTGTACCAGCTTATGAAAGACAGGTGTGTGCAGTCATTTTGGTACTTCCATATTTGAAAGTGTATTTGAGTAAGGTTTGCTGTTTCTGTACTCATCCAGCTTTGAATGGTTTCTTTTTGTAGGACCCGGTTATTTCCTGAATCTACTGTAAGAAATATCATGTTTCAGATTCTTCAGGGGCTCGTCTTCATTCATAAACATGGTACGTCTGTTGTTGTTTGTTTTGTTTGATTTTTGACTCCAGGATGTTCATTAAATGTTGCATCCCTGACATTTCAATCCGGCTTAGACAAGATGCTCATGCACGCGTCTCTGGTCAGGTTTTTTCCACAGGGACATGAAGCCAGAGAATCTACTGTGCATGGGCCCAGAGCTGGTGAAAATAGCTGACTTTGGGCTTGCCCGAGAGATCAGATCTCGACCACCTTACACGGACTATGTTTCGACTAGATGGTGAGTTGTTTTTGTTTGTTTGTATTTTCGAGTAAACGTAGTTCACATGTATTTGAAGGATGCTTAAGTCCTCTTACTCTTCTTTTTGGACCAGGTACCGAGCTCCAGAGGTGCTCCTCAGATCCACATCCTACAGTTCACCCATAGACCAGTGGGCAGTTGGCTGCATTATGGCAGAGCTGTATACCCTCAGGCCTCTTTTCCCAGGATCCAGTGAAGTAGACACCATATTCAAGATTTGCCAAGTCTTGGGTACACCAAAGAAGGTAGTTATTCACACACAGAGCCAAAAACATTTTGAGTTTGGGAGAAACAAGGTGTTACTTAATAAGAGTTGGTGTCCACATCAGAAATCATAGTTTTAAGCCACCTCACTGAAACTCTACAGCGTGAAGAGCCATGTTTAAAAAAAAAAAAAAAAAAAGCCCCTTCGTGTCCTCCTTATTCGCTCTGTGCAGTTTGAGTCGACTTCTGTCAAAACTAGTCGGTGCTTATTATTAGTGTTGAGAACCACTTGTGGGATCCTTCAGAAACATGCTACGGTGCATATGGTGGAATCATAACGACAGGCTTGAGTGGGCACGATCATGTCTGCTGTTGGCATTGCAGCGAGACTGTGATGTTCCCACATCTCTGGTGGGACTGATGCATTAAGCTTTCTGAGTTTTTCATGTCTCAAAACGTTAACCGTGGACTGACTCCTCCCTCTAGAATGATTGGCCCGAGGGATATCAGCTGGCAAGTGCTATGAATTTCCGTTGGCCTCAGTGTGTTCCCAGTAATCTGAAGATACTGATCCCAAATGCAAGTCCCGAAGCCATCCATCTGATGACCGACCTGCTGCAGTGGGATCCCAAGAAGAGACCAGCTTCTGCCCAGGTAGTGTCTGATTTGATTTCCTAGTATTTCCAATACTCTGTGAAGCTTAGCGAAGAGAACAAATACCTTTTTGTTTTTTGTTGTTGTCTTGACAGGCTCTCAGGTATTCGTACTTCCATGTTGGCCAAGCTTTGGGGACGCCTCAGCAGATCTTGGAGCAGGGCAGGCCTCAGCCGAGCCATGTGCCAATGCAGACTCCTTTACAGTCTCAACAGATGCTGCAGCAGCAGCCTCTGCTCCTTAAGCCTGTGCCCCCCTCCCAGCCTCCTCCTCCCAACCAACACTGCTCGCCCTCCAGGCCTCTCCAGCAGGTCCAGCACTCCCCTGCATCAGCAGCCGCCCAGGCTTCAGCGTACCAACGGCACACAGAGCTGGTGCGAGAGCAACAACAGCCAAAGCACATCCTGAAGCAGGAGCAGACTGAGGGAACGCCACAGAGCCATCTTCCTTACATCGTTGACAAGACTCTCCAGAGCAAGGTGAGGCTCCTAAATGCTTTGAAAAGTCTTTGTATTTACTCTACATCTGATTGTATTGCACATATTTACAAATGTAGAGCACAGAATAAATTAATCACTGAAAGGCTGAAGAGAAAAGTTGTTGCATTTTCTAAATATTCTTGGCCAATCTTGGTGTAGCAAATGAGGCAGGAGCCAGAAAATGCAAACCTGCTGAGCTATCAGCTGAAACCTAAAGGAGGAGGAGGAGGAGGAGGGCGGCGGCGGTGGGGCCACGGCACAGGGCACCTCAAGGGTGACGACTGGGACGATTACGAAGAAACCGATCTGACATCTATAAGTATTCTTGGGAAAAGTAACTTCTCTACGCAGAAGTCAAGAGAGGACACTGTGAGCAGGTGAGGCTCTGATCTGTCCGTGACATTTGCACTTAATCACACACAAACAAAATACTCCCGAATAAGCCCGCTGCACAGAGCTGTAACGTCCATCAGTGATGTGCATGCTGGTTATTCAGATCCCTCCACTTTTCTGTCTCACAGATATGGAAATATTCTGGATTTTAGCCGACCCACTGGAAATGAAGATGCACCTTTAAACCTGAACAAGACTGCATCCTATCAAGAGCCATCAAGAACTGCCTCTGCTAAGCAGCATTACTTGAGGCAGTCGAGATATTTACCTGGTAATAAACAGTGCATTTTAATACACACCTCAGCAGAAGTAGGGGATGAGCTTAATTAAAAAATAGTCTATAGTATTGGGGTCTTAGAGCTGGGTAAACCTATTAACTTTTATTCTTAAATGTTTACCATTTAAGAATCTAATATTTATTAATGCCTTTCTGTCCATTTCAGGCATCACTACAAAGAAGAACGTGGCCATAAATGCCAGTAAAGACTTCTCTGGAAGCCATCTTTGGGGCAGCAGTGGTATTCCATTCGGAGGGACTCTGCCGAGTAGAGGCGCTCATGGTAACTTCACCGTAATCTTTACACTCGTTGTTGTTGTTGTTGTTAACGAGGTTTAAAGTAATGGGCTTTTGCTTTTAATTATCAGGCACAAATACAATCCCAAGTGGATACATGCCATCTTTTTACAAAAAAGACAGCGGTTCTGCCGGTCACAGAGGGCATCAGGGTCATTCAGTGGAGACAACAGCATCAAGTGAGCACAGATCTGAGCTTTCTTTAGTATCCAGTTCTTTTAGCAGATTTTAAAAGACAAAAAAAGGTCCTAACACTGCCTTCAAAACCCTTCTTTTTTTTTTTTTCTCTTTTTTTTCTTTTCTTTTAGATTATGCAACATGGCGGTCTGGCCGGAGCCAGATGAACGCGTCTGCCAACATGCCACCGACCAACAAAAGCACCCCGGGTCTGCTGCCTCACCCACCGCTGCAGACTATTCACGGGCGAACAGACTGGTCTGCCAAATACGGACACCGCTAGTGGCCTCGCCCCGGAGCTCCGATCTGTGCCCTAAGAACCGTTTCTCTCCAAAGAGTAGGCGTAGTCGTTTTATAATCAAAATGTGTACATAAATCTTACACAGCAATAAATTCAGTTTTGTCGTGCATACCATGGATGTTGTGATATATAAAATATTTAAGTAAAGAGGTAAATGCAACCTGCCAAAATGTGAGCCCAGATTTGCTCATCAGTGTTTTATTTTGCATTTCTGGACTTGAACGTCTCTCCTGCAGAGGTTGCATCCGCAGTTTTGTATCATATCTGTTGTTTACAACATGTACACATTATATGCATACTATAACTATTCACTGTGACTTATTTTGGCTGACCAGTTACTTTGCCTCTGTACAGTAGTCATGTTTTTCTTTTTTACATGATGATTCTTTTGTTTTACAGTGATTGCATTGCCAATCAGGTAGCTGTCATTTATGTGTTATGTTTTTGTTTTTTGTATTTTGCTGAATTTTAATGCAATTCAAGGGGTTGTGACATTGTATAGGCCCGTTTTTGTTCAGTAACACATTTAACCCCTCTTGGCCAAATTGAGTGTAATTATTGAAATGCAGGTTATCAAGTACAATTAAACTTTTTGACTCGGTACGGGTATTAGCGCAGTTTATTCTTTTATGAAGCAATTCTAGACATTTAAAGCTTTTTAAATGTAACTATTACCTGTCAGCCTAGTTTCCATGTCACAGCTGCTGCAGGATGAGCACAGCTTGGCTGCTGGATTACTCTGTCAGGGATTAATCTTGCTATTAATACTAAAGCAGATAGGTTGGGAAATATTTGGAAAGTGGCACAGTTTTCATCATTTAAACTCAAAATTGGATTCTGCTTGAAGCTTTCAAAGGGTTGAACTAAAATATTCCATCAACTGTTAAGCTGATGTAACTATTTTATACTCCTACCTTCTTAGATGGATTTGCTTTATTTTTCCAGCCTTTTCCAGTCAAACTTGCACAGAGAGCTCCTCTGACCCCTTGTTGTTTTACATCATCAGCCTATTAAACACATTACAGGAACAGCTCACAGCTGTGCATGTCAAATTCTGTTTTCTTTCTTCAAAATGAAGGAGGCAGGATATTGAAGAACTGTATGTCCTAAACCTTTGCCTCAGTCTACATGTGAATAGCCTCATATTAAAGCAGAGATTCTGCATTTTGAGCCCATTTTCATTATTCAGCTATGACTTGAATATATTTTGGCAAACGGCTTAATAACAAAAACTGTCAGTTTCCAAATAATACAGTGTTGTGCAAACATCTTGCAACATCCCTCATTTCTTTATATTTTGCTTACACGGAGCCAGGCTTTGTCATTATTTTATTGTGGTCTTGAGAAATAGTTTCAAGGCTTTCTGGAGGTGTTTCCAAGTTTTTCTTTGGAAGTTGGCTGATTTTTCACAGGAATGTTCTTCTCAAGCCACTTTAATGATTCCTTGGTCAGTGTTAAAGCATCAAAAAAGGCACATAACTGAAGGGATAAGCCAGTTTTTTGTCTACATATAACAGACAACTCGGTAAAAAGCAAATTTTAAATCACTGAAGCTTCCTCAGAAATGGTCTGAGTGGAAGGGTGGCAAGAAGCCATTTCTCAGGAAGGCACACGGGGGGGAAAAAGCTGAAGTATGCCAAATTACAGAAGAGCTGGACTGGAAATCATCATCAGCATGTACTATTACAACCAGCATAAATGTGGAGACTGACACCAGAATTTTAAGAAACATGGATTAAATAAAGCTCTGCACTTAAAAAAAAAAAAAGGCCAATTTGGGGCGATCCTTTGACTACACCTGGTGAGTTGTAGATGATGCACAGTTGAACACAGGCAACACCTGAAGGCCATTGCATTGCCACCGTAAGGACTGTAGGGGTTGCAGAGGGATTAAGAGGTCAGGAGAGAGGTACAAAAGTGTCTACAACCATCTGTAAAACACTGTGGTCTCGTGGTTTGGCGATGTTGTCAAAATTGATGGAATTATGAATCCAGAAAGAGACTGTTAGATTTTGATCCTCCATGCAATACCATCTAGAAAGCATCTGATTAGTGGCTGATTAATTTTTCAGCATGAGAATGATCTCAAACACACTGCCAATGCAGTAAAAGCAACAGAGTAAACACAGAGTGGAGCACTATGAGTCATGGACTGGACTCCCCAGAGCACAGACCTCAACATTATTGAAGCAGCGACGGAATCATATTGACAGAGAACCAAACGAAAGTCAGCCAACATCCAAAGAAGAGCTTTGAATGTCCTTCAAGAAGCCTGGAGAAATATTCCTGAAGACTACTTAAAGAAACTGGAAAGAAAGAAAGAAAGCTGGCTAAGAGTTCAGGCTGCATTTTATGGACAGGAAGAACTAATCTTAACATATTGGGAATTTTTTTTTTTTTTTTGCTATCAAAGCACATTCACAGCTTGTGTTGGTGGGCACTGACCAATCACAGACTTCACATGTTTCCCCGCCTTCATCCTCCAGCCCTCCAACCCTTGGACTTCAATAGGCGTTATATAACAGCCGAACTTTTCTTTGCACTGCTCCCTTCCCTTCAGTCACTTCTCCACGAGTGCCGGAGGGTTCGCAGGTATGACAGCTTCACATCCAGTAGTATCACTTCCATCTTTATTCAGCAGCTCATATTTCACTGTGATTGCATTGTCGTTTGTAGGTTCACAGATTATCAGTCCTGGAAAGAAAAAAAAAAACAACAGTCATGGGTGAAAGAGTTGTGCTGCACTATTTCAATGGGAGAGGGAAGATGGAGTCTGTTCGCTGGCTTTTAACAGTTGCAGAAGTCGAGGTAAGTGAAAGTGATGCTATTTTGAAGACCTGCAGACTTGTTCACCTGTAACATTTGTCATTTCATGGCAAACATTACAGCTGGATAATGAAAATGATCTCAAAGTTCAGACTTTATATATTATTACTGTCCTGGAAACTGATCTAAAATTTTATGTTCACAGTTTGTTGAGAAGTTTTTGGACACCCGTGAGGAGTATGAAAAACTCGTGAATGGTGAGTTCAATGAAAACAACAACAACAACAAAAAAAACCCTCTAGACTAAAATATGAAAAACTAAATGAATTAAAAGGGAAAAAAAGAACAGATCTGATTTAAACTAAAATCATGAGCGTTTGTGGACCCTCTTTATGACCATCCTCCACATTTTTATCTTTTAACTTGAAGCCACATACAATGAAACAGCAGTTTGTGTGGGCAAAAGGTTTCAGGTGTGTAGTGACCTGCAGACAAAGATGTATCCTAAGATGAATTATTATTCCTGGGAGTGCCAGCCTGCTTTACGCGCTGCTGTGTTTACCCTGCAGATGGAGTGCTCATGTTTCAACAGGTGCCAATGGTGGAAATCGATGGCATGAAGCTCGTTCAGACAAAAGCCATCTTAAATTATCTCGCCGAGAAGTACAACATGCACGGAAAGGACCCCAAAGACCGAGTCATGTACGGGCTTTTATTTGTTTATTTATTTATTAGGCATAATAAAGAGAGTCTGCCTTGTAGTTAAAGAAATTGTGCTTGGTTTTTTGTTGGGTTTTTTTTAGGATCAACATGTACTCCGAGGGACTGATGGACCTCATGGAAATGATTATGGTGCTGCCCTTCAATCCAGACCCCACAGCGAAACTGGAAGACATTGAAAGAAAAGCAAAGGGCCGGTACCTTCCTGTGTATGAAAAGGTAGAAAAACAGAATAAAATGAGTTGTTGATGATTATAATGGTTTCTTACAACTAAAATACGTGTTGTGTGTTTTTGGACAAACTTCTCAGGCTCTGACCGGACCTGTGTACCTGGTGGGAGGTAAACTAAGCCTTGCAGATGTGCTGCTGGTTGAATGCACCCTGATGCTGGAGGAGAAATTCCCTGGGATTCTCAAAGACTTCTCTGCCGTTAAGGTAATGTTGACAGAATCAACTTCTTCTATGATAACATTTGGTTATTTAATGACACCATGAAAGTTTGTATTTACTTTCAAAGTTACAGGTCCTTTAAGTGCACAGGGATTTTTCTAGGGTGTGCATGCTATTTAAGAGTATAAAGGTCAAATTTTGCAATCTTTAATAAATAAAGTTATGGTTTTAAAAAAAAAAGTGGGTAGGGGCTTCTCTTTTTAGATTTTCTTTTTTTTATACTTGGAATGGCTGTTATCATTAAAACCAAGTACTGTGAAATGCTCAGTCAGCTTTCTGTTTCCTTCCAGTCTTTCCAGGGCAGGATGATCAGAATCCCTGCCATCAACAGGTTTCTGCAGCCAGGCAGTAAGAGGAAGCCACCCCCAGGTGAAAACTATGCAAAGGCTGTCATAGAAGTCTTCCAGATCAAATTATAGCCTCAGTAAAATCCATTACATTCCTGCTACATTCCTCAATTGGCTGCATAATCATTAGGCCTACGTGGAGATAAATGCTGCACTAACACAATGGAAAGCATAAGAATCTTGATCTGTGACCTTTCCTAACAATGTGAACTAAATAAATGTTGATCTTACAAGAATATTTGAAGCTACTGTGTTTGTGTGTGTGTGTGTGTGGGTTTTGGTTTTTTTTTCCATTTTCAGTGTCAAAGAAATAAAGAATGGAAAACATTTCTTAGTAATCTGACTAAATCACCTCACTGAGCAGCTTGGCATCCACTGGAAATGCTGCCAAACACCAACACAGAGCTCACATTTACAGTGGCTCCATAATTTACTGACACTATTGTTGTGGTTAATAAAAAAAGAACCAAACCAAGATGTGATTCGAGTGCAGACTTCCAGCTTTGAGTTTAGGAGTTTTACAAAAATGTAGCATTAACTGTTTAGAAATTACAGCCATTTTTAAACACAGTTCCCTTTTTCAGAGGCTGAAAATTGAGTGGACAATTGACCCCTGGTCACTTTAATGACCAGAAACCAACATTTCCTGATCCCTTGTTGTTTCATGTCAAATGACGCAGACATTCCAAGCTGATTCAGTGTGTTGCATTTAAATCTTACTTCTTGTCACTGTACTTTTAAATATGATGCCCAAAGAGATGTTAGTGGAAGTGAGCGAGGCCATCATTAGTCTGAAACCCTTCCATAGTGCTATAGCTATAGATGCCGAGTACTGCAACAACAGCTTCATTGACATCTGCGCCATGAACGCATCACAAGACTGAGAAGTGAAAATGGAAGTGTAATTTTCTTATCACTGAGCAAGTATCTCTGCAAGCAGCTGGTTTAAAGCAGGAGGGTTGAAGTAGAGATGAGGTGCGGACCAGCCAGGTGTTAATTCACCAACACTGGAGAACATGTGCAACAAAATCAAACAGTGCTACCCACATGTGGTATGTTGGCAGTTTAATGAGGTGTTTTTGGACACTATGAATAACTGGTGAATTGATTACAGACAAGATTGTTATATTTCAATAAATCCGAGCTCTGAAAACAAAATCTAGAAGTGGACAAACTTTTAGTTTTTAATGAAACAACAAAAAAATAAATGGAACATACCTGAATTAAAAAAAAAAAGAAGAAAGAAAGAAAAATTTGCATCTGTTTTAACTAAAATCAAGTAAACCTTGTCACATATGTAGGTTTTAGTTTGTTTTTTGTTTGTTTGTTCATCTTTGAACCTTGTCCCACTTAAAATGCAACCTGGGATGAAACAACAGTTTTTTTTAGATAATGGTTCACATTATGTTGTGACCTATAATCAAAGATTCGCCTCACATTAAGATGGATACTCTGCAGTGTAAGCCTTTTCTTTTTTCTTTTTCAACTGTAATGCAAATATATAATTTGGCAAACAGCTTAAAAACAAAAATTGTCAGTTTCCAGATATGTTGTATGTGGGATTTGTTTAAAAATGCTGTTTCCATACTAGTGTTATGTTGTGATTTGAATTATTTTTACTAGAGTGTACTGACTATAAAATGATATTTCTGTGCACTGGAGAAACATCTGAGTTGAACGTTGTCTAGCAGACTCATCTTGACAACATCTCAGGCAGAAGATGACCTTTTTGCTATCCTAGGCTTGTGATTGGTCTGTTGTGACCAATCACAAATGTCACGTTTTTCCTTTCCATCCTTTCATCCTTCAGTCCTTCAATCTTTAGACTGCAACTGGTGTTATATAACAGCTGAACTTCCCTTTGTACTTCTCCCTTGTACTCTCGCAGTCATTTCTAAACACTTATTTATCAATTAATTAATTTTTATTTAATGAAATAAGTCACCTCACTTTTCAGTAAAATAAAGAGTAAAGGAGGGTTTGACCTTTGACCTGGGGTCCAAATCTGCACTAGATGCAGTAGTTGCTACTGCTAAGACTAATATCCTTTTTATACATGTTTAAATTGATATAACTGTATCAAAAAATTATGTGCACTTATAAGAATATCTGGAGAAGATATTGATTGAATTTCTCTTCTAACACAACACTTTTTAGTTTGTTGCCTCAGAGCAATATTATGCAGTTAGACTGCCTTTCTTAGGGCAGCAATGCTGAAGCAGTGCTTTGGAACTCTAATCCTGGTGACTCTGTTTTAGATTTGTTAAAAAAAAAACATTTTTGGTGCTAAGTGCAGGGACTGGGGTCACAGGGAGAACCTCTGGGGAGAGAGCACTGAGTGATACATAAGCAGGCAAACGAACAGAATTTGTACCAACTTACAGGAAATAGGCACAAGAACTTTTTATGGGAGCAAAAAATGTGATTGGACAGCTGGGGGTCATTCCCTCAGTGAGGAAAGTGAACTAGATGAGAGTGAGAATCAGGTTTGAGGAACAGTTAGGAGCTCAAGGGTCGGTTAAATGACACACATGTTCATGTACATGTGTGTGTACACAAAAACATATACAATAACACACACAGACCAACCCAAGCATAGATGAGCGCAAACATACACACAAAACATATACACTCAGTTATTTGGTTGTTGGATTAAATGCTTAAGTAAAAGTGCCACAGGTGCATAGTGAGGTCCATATACTGTGATATTTTATATATACAGCAGTGATTAAAACAACAACGAAACAACAAAACAAAACAAAGAAAATAACACAGAAAAAAAGGGTTAAGTTAAAAGAGAGGAGCTTGTGCACAAGAGTACAGGAAATTCCATCAATACATATTGTATACATATTGTATACACTGTAAATCTCAGAAAACTTTAACAAACTTGATATTTGTTAACAGTAAAAATAAATAAATAAACAATTTGAATAAATTGCTTGTTTTCTCCTAAACGTACTACATGTGTAGACGGCATTGTAGCACACTATTTCCCTGAGGCAACAGAGCTGTTTGTTGTTAGTGGTGGAAAAAAAATGTGTTGAATAATATTTCAGCTGGGAGCAGAAATATTTGGGGGAAATATTTTTTCCTAAAAAAAACAAAAACAAAAACATTAAAATAAACTCATTTTAAAAAAAACAAACAAAATACAATTGGTTAACTGTGTTGGAGACAAATGTAATAATATTATTTTGTAATATCATTTTAATGTAAAAATAAATATAAAATATATAACGAGTCAAGTTTTTTTTTTTTGTTTTAAAAGGAAGGCAGACTGCCACGTGCAGCGCCGCATTTGGATGTGTCTGAAGCTTGGAGCTTGACTTCCCTACGTTTCTCCTACAAATGGGCCTTGAGCTTGTTTGGAGGTTCTAGCAGGGGAGCGCAGCTACTGGTATACCGATGGATGGTCGTCCGCCGGGGGGGGACATCGTCCGCTGCCACCGAGCGCTGGGCGTCGGGAGGGACACACATGGACCGGTGAGGGAGGAAGGGGACACCCGCCTAGCCAGCCAGATCAGCCGAATCAACCCTAGCGATCAATGGGGTGACAGATGTCGCAGCCAGATCGCCCTCACATCCACATACGCCGGGGCGCTTGGCGTATTTTATAGCCCTCCAGAACAAACCCGTTCACAATGAGGATTTGAAGACTCAAACTCCTGATCGTGATCCATACAGTTCGTCTGGGTCATCCTACGAATAGAAACTACATCGGTAAAATTGTTTAAAACAGTCGCCAAAACAGACAACTTTATTTTTTTTACCCATGATGTTTAGCGGCAATATGCAAATTAGCATACTAGCATTGGCTGTAGCTGCCCAATCAGCGCCTTCACATGTTTTCCCCGCCTTCAACGACCCTGAGTGCTGTGAATGTTGCGTAAGATTAACTTTAACTGCCAAATTATTTACATTCTAGCGCAGAAGCTGAGCGCGCAGGTATGAGAACTGCACACTCAGGGGAACTGCTTCCACATTTATGCAGCTGCTCGTGATTTACTGTGATTTCACTTTGCTTCACAGATTTTTCGGCCCTAAAAAAGAAAAAAAAAAAACACCACACAGCAACAACAGCTATGTCTGAAAAACCTATGCTGTATTATTTCAATGGGAGAGGGAAAATGGAGTCAATCCGCTGGCTTTTAACTGTTGCAGAAGTCGAGGTAAGTGAAGGAGGTGTTAGTTTTTGAAGACCTGCAGGTTTTTATGCAAGTCTGATCTGAAATATTTTCTTTGCAGTTTGATGAAGTGCTTCTGACAACTCGGGAGCAGTATGAAAAACTCCTGAATGGTGAGCTGGGTGCATGCAGAGCCAAAATTATTGTGGCTAAAAATTGAACTAAAAGTTCGAACAAGGCATGGGGGGGGATATCAAATCAAGTTAAAAACTTGTTTTAAACTCAACTCATGACTATGGGTGGAGTTTTTGTGGTTTGCCTCCAAGTCACGCTTGCATTTTTTTCCCACCCATCCTTGATCTCAGACGCACATGTTATGCAATCTGGATTGAGACAGCATCTTATATGCAAGCATCTCTTAATATCTTCTCATCTACAGTCAAAGATGTACGTTAAGACAAATTGTGTTGGTCTTTGCCACTGGGAGTGCAAACCTGCTTTACCTGCTGATATTGTGCTTGCTCCAAAGATGGGGCACTCATGTTTCAACAGGTCCCTTTGGTGGAAATGGATGGCATGCAGCTCATTCAGACAAAAGCGATCCTGAATTACATCGCAGAGAAGTACAATCTGCATGCAAAGGATCCCAAAGAACGAGTCATGTATGGTCCTTAAAAAAAAAGTGTAATAAAGAGTTTGTCTTACAACATAGCTGTATTTAAATAAGTTACTATGCTTTCCTTCAGGATCAACATGTACTCCGAGGGATTGACAGACCTCATGGAAATGATCATGATGCTCCCCTTCACCTCGGATCCCAAACCCAAATTGGACAACATTCAAAGCAAAGGAAAGGAGCGCTACCTTCCTGTGTATGAAAAGGTAGAATAACTGATTCTGTTTTGTTTAAAAACCTGAGTTTCTGCTGATTGTTGCTAAAATAGGTGTCATAAAATAGGCTCTGACTGGACCTGTGTACCTGGTGGGAGGTAAACTAAGCCTTGCTGATGTGCTGCTGGTTGAATGCACCCTGATGCTGGAGGAGAAATTTCCAGACATTCTCAAAGACTTCCCCAATGTCAAGGTAAACGTGTTTCAACAAAAAAATAAATCGACAACAAATTCTATGAAATAGCCAACGCCCAGTGCTGTGAAACACTCATCTTTCTGCGATTCCTCCCAGTCCTTCCAGGGCAGGATGACCCAAATCCCCGCCATCAGCAGGTTTCTGCAGCCAGGCAGCAAGAGGAAGCCCCCACCAGATGAAAAATACTTGAAAAATGTCATGGAAGTCTTAAACCTCAAGTTCCCACTTTAAGAAACGCTTCAAAAGATCTGTTACATTCCTCAATAGGCAGCGTGATTGTGATCAGTTACATCTGGAAGCTTACATGAAGATAAACGCTGCAACACAACAACATGGAAAGAACTTCTGTAATCTTCTTTAGCAATGTGAAGTAAATAAATTTGACAGAAACACTCAAAGTTGCTGTTTTTCTTCTGGATAAAACACAATAGTTTTTATGAATCACACTTGTTTTATTTTGCTGTTATTACAAAAATCAGAAAAACTCTTTCCCCATCATAGACGGACAAGAATACGAATGAAAATACTTCAACTTGTTCTTTTTCTCAAGTTATAGAAATAAATCCGCTCCCTAACAGCACCCGGAGCTCACAGCTGTCTCCTGTACTGTGGGATAATAAATCATGGAAGTTCCCATTTATACACTTGCTCATATGCATGTATATTAGGGGGGGGGGGGGGGGGGTCGGCC
>VVHJ01044897.1:6609-19197 GCA_015107715.1 Tylochromis polylepis | reverse complement strand
TTTTTTTTACATTTTCTTTTATTCAAGTCCTGTGAAGATAACAGATGCTTCCCATGCTCTACATTTTCACATGCACATCTATTCTTCTGATGTGTTTCTTTGCACGAGATTGCCACTGAATGCACATGGGCTATATTTTGCTAGCACCACTTGTCAACTTTGTTGTACAGAGCTGAGCATCACTTCCTGTCTTCAAACAACATGTCCACCATAACTGCAATTTCCAAAATGAGAAAATATTTGTCAGGAAACACATACTTCACACATCATGCTAAATGAAAAACCTCTGCATGCTGACCTTTCTGAATCTATATTTTATATATTTTGTTGGTAATAATCAGGACTGACCTAAAGATGAAAGAGGTGTGTCCCCTACAAGTTCTGCAGTGAGAATTTGCGCCCTTCTCCGTGTCCTCTAGAAAACCATACCCTTACCACTTTACTGCAATCACAAAGAAAACAAAACATGGCTTGAAGAAGAGCACTTCAAGGACGATCCCTCCTGAGATCTTGTAATCAGACCTCCTTTGTGCTTTTCAATGAAATGCTTGAGTGTGAAGAGGGACCATTTCAAACCCTTACACCAGGTCTCCGTCAGAGGAGAGGATCGCGGTGAAGCCAAATTCCAAAGATGCTTAACAGAACACAAGCTTGGGCTCGTCAGTGTTTGATGCACTAAAGGCTCACTCCCACGGACATTCACTCACACTTGTGTGTGCGCCGGTCACTCAACGCACTCCTGAAAAAAATAAAGAAAGGCATGTGCACAACTCGCAGCTCCAGATCCTCTGCCCTCGGCACTCACTCTCTCTCCCCTGCTCACGATCAAAGTTTGTTTACATTTGTGGGGTAAGTTTTGCAGGTTACATCTAAAACTCCCACACAACACGCACTCTCTGTTTCATTATATAAGCTCTATCAAAGCTGCGCTCGCTAGATTTTCACAGCTGTTAGTTGTGTAAAATGCAGCCGCTACCATTAGGTCTAGTTATTTTATTCTACAGAGAATTCTGCAACTATATTTAACACCTACTCTGACAGCCTGTCCTGAGGGACACTTCCCATGAAAAAATAAGGCTGTGATAGCATCTTGTAGTAGTTTTTGTCAGTGTCATAATGCACAGTGCAAACACCTCATAGCAGCTGCTGAGCACAGTGGTGGAGGAGTGATGATTTGGGCTTGTTTTGCAGCCATAGGACCCAGGCACCTTGCAGTTGCTGAACTCACCATGAATGCCTCTGCATACCAAAGCATTCTGGAGTCAAATATGAGGCCATCCGTCTGACAGCTGAAGCGTGACTAAAACTGGGTCATACTAGGACCCATAATATGCATAAACTATCCAGCAAATCTACAACGGAATGACGGAAAAAGAAAGTGTCACAAAGGCCCAGTCAAAAGTCCACAGTTCAACCTGACTGAAATGCTGTGGTGAGACCTTAAGAGAGCTGTGCATGAATAAATTCCTGCACGTGACAATAAACTGAAGCAACATCAGAAAGAAGAGTGAGACAATGTGAGAGACTGATAAAGTTATACATTAAATAATTACTTCAAGTTAATGCTGCTAACGGTGATTCTTCAAGCTACTGAGTCATGGCGTTTACTTAAGGATACACCCCGATATACCTGCCACACTGGTCACTTTGCATATGGCCAGCAACGTCATCGTTACAAAAATCAAAAGGTGCACGACAGTGGACGTCAACTTTGTCTTACGGTGCCGTTCGGCAGGCACTGCACACCAGATATAACAGAGTCCTGAGTGAATTTTCAGCATAAGCTGTATTCTTGTGTTAGTTAAGAATTTAATTATAAATTGTTTAAAATGTAATATACGGTAATTATTAATGTCCTGCTTTAAAAACAGAGTCTAAGATGGAACTGACGTAAGTGAATGTGAGTTTCGTTTTATATGAGTGTGCAGTGAGAGTCTAAATGTGTCAGCAGCAGGAGCAGCAGCCTTGTGGTAAGCTATGCCTGAGGCCGATACGGAAGGTACCTTATACTACACGTGAAGCAAAGAAGAGCTCCGCTCTGTGATTGATTGTTACATGCTATCCTGTAATGAGTGAGTGTGAGAGTATCTCTGGCTGTGGGGCATGACAGCACAGGAGTGTTACACAGCAGTCTCTAATTGTTAGCAGGTTATTCATTACAGACAGGGGATGTAGTTCCTCTCCACGGACCCAGAGGCCATTCAGAAGAAACTAGACACTAAAGAGCAGGCTCATTAAATGTTTTTTATTCTGTGTCTCCAATGGTAGCTTTTATGTCATTTAGCATCTGTGAAATCCAAACGGATGCAAGTGGAAATGCTGCCTCAAGCGCAAGTGCTTCTGGGTGAGTCTTGTCTGTTTTCTAACAGAGACACAGGGAGGGCGTCACATGAACGGTTAAACTTCGTGTCATGAAACCCATGATGACAACTGGTCTTTCTGTGAAACACGGGCTATAATTGCCTGGTGGTTGGACATGGCACTGGCCAGTGTTTAGTCTCACACTGCCCCTATTGATGATGAATACGCCAGAGGTTAACAGAGGTTAAAGGTCATATTTTGTCATGGCTATAGATACAGGGTGCTACTGAGCAGATAGCTGAGAGCAGACACAGACATTTCATTCTGCAACTTCCAAGACGCGAGCGCCGCTGGATTTCAGGAAGCCCTCGTCTGTAAACCCTTCTATGACTACACATGCTCGTTCATTATCGATAAAATATTACCTGATATTTCTGATTTCTATTTTGATTTGTGGATTACACTAATTCTTACTTAAAAAATACCAAAATCCAATTAAATCCAATTTGACATATATGATATCAGTGGGTGTTGTTTGATTTTTATGCATAAACTATACCTATGTGGTCTGAAAAACTGCGAAGCCACTGTGTCTATCAGCACCTGCGTTTTAAAAGGAGGCTCCTCTGCCTTCAAATTGAAGTTTGACTGCATAGAAATCTACAAGAAAGAAACTGTTAGAATCTCGCTTGATTTATGACCTCGGTAAACACTTTCCTACTGAGCTTATGGTCTTAATCACTGGTTACAGCATGATATTCATTTTGTAAATTATAGTTTCATTTAGAAGAAAATGAATGATTAGGTAGGGTATGATTTAGGACTGGCATACTGTGTTCTTGACAAGTTTCCACCATGCACTTAGATCCAAAATTTGTTGGAAAAAACGCCCCACAACTCTTATAATTTTGCCACCGCAGCAGTTTTGAGGTCAAACAATCAATATGTGATTGAAGTAAAGACTTTTAGTCATAAATCAAAGGCTTTAGCAAAAGTTTTGCATTGACTGTTTAGGAATTACAGCCATTTGTATACACAGTTGCCAATTTTCAGACTTAAAATTAACTGGACAGTTAACTGATAAGCAGTTTTACGGCAAAGTGAGGCCTGTTGCCTTATTAATTCACAATAAATGAATCCCTCTAACGCTGATTCAGAGTGTTGCATTTGTAGTTTAGGTCTTTCACTGTTGCGTTTCAGGCCAAAACAGATACCAGTGCAAGTGATGGAGGCCATTATTAGGCTGGAGAAACAAAATAATACTATCAGAGAGAGCAAAAACTTTAGGAACAACCAAATCAACAGTCTGATGCATTCTTAAAAGGAAGGAATGCACTGGCCTGCTCAGTAACACCAAAAGAGCTGGACGACCACAGGAGACAACTAAAGCATATCATTGTCAAAGTCTACAATCAAGAGACAGAGAGGGTTTAGATGAGGTGCAAACCACTGCTTACACTTAAGAGCGAGAGGGCCAGATAAGACTTTGCCAGAAATAACCTAAAAGAACCTGCAGAGTTCTTTAAAAAAAAAAAAAAAAAGTATTTGAACAGACAAAACCAAAACATAATGTATTATCTGTCAAATACGGCAGGGTAAATGTGACTGCATGTGCACGTATGTCTGCCTGTGGACCCTGGTCACTGGTGATTGTTGGGGATGTGACTGCTGACAGAAGTAGCGGGAAGAATTCTGAAGTGCACAGGGCCATATGCTCTGCTCAGATTCAGACAAATGTTGCAAGACTCAAGGCAAAGCAGTTGGATCTTATCAGTGGAAAAGTCTGTCACCTGATCTCAACTCAAAAGAACATTCTTTTCAGTTATTACACACAAAACTGAAGACTGAGAGACCCACAAACAAGCAGCAACTGAAGCTGGATGCTGTAAAGGCCTGGCAGAGCATCTCAAGGGAGGAAACGGAACAATCGGTGACGCCCATGGGTTCCAGATTTCCGGCAGTCACTTATACAGGGTGCATCCAAAAGAATCATTCGATTTTTAAGTGCTTTAAACCTGCAGCTGTTCTTTGGTAATGGTTGAACCACGTACTGTGGGAAAGAGTGGATTTGTAAGTTTCAACACCATAATGGCCCATCTTTTATATACAGTTAAGCTGACTTTCATTTGGTCCGGTGCTTTACATGAAATACCTTAAGATCTCAATATCTCTTTTAAATTCAATTTAGCCAGTGAAGAGAAGCTAATATGGGAGAAAAATGCTCCCATAAAAACAGAAGCCACTGAGCACCAGTACCAGTATCAGCGGCATGTGGCATGTCTCATATATCTTGAAGATAAATCATTTACTACAAAATCCTGCCATCCATGTCATTCATCTTGTTTTCCTTTTACTCTCAAAATTTATGTTGTCAGTGGATGTGAGCTGGCAACTTAATCGCTCTCAGAGTAGACAGATGAGACCTCTAACACTGAACACTTAAACACTTTCAAACTCTCATGAATAATTTCCACAGCTGGATCAACAATTACTGACCCAGAAAAGAAGACCACAAAACTTACGTGAAACTCAAAATTCAGAATTTTTCAGAAAATCTGCAGGATTATTTTTAAGAGCTCTTCGGCTTCATACAGAAGTCTAACGTTTGTGATCTGACTGGCTGTGTCTGCCCTTCAGTAAATCAGGTGATGACTTCCTCTGAGGCTGATGTGGGTTTCCTCACTTTGCATCAGTTTGCCTATCGACAGAGGCCTGCACAGTGTCCTTTGGCTATAATGCCTCTGTTGACTTCACAGTATTCTGCAAAGAATCCAATGACCACAGCAGCCATGTTGCAGTTATCTGGATTGACCAGCTGCACCATATTGATCTGTAGCTGACTGATGTTACATAAATCTGTTTGATTATGACAAGACAGCACAAGGGAGAGCCTTCGCAGGGACCTGCTCTCACAGCGCCACGGGTATTATTTGTGTTATTCATGGGGGGAATTTATTCACCATTCCCTGTTGTGATTTTCCTGTAACTGTGACTCAGTAATAAGAGCAGTTTTGTTAAAATATGATCAATTTGCAGTGTGAAAAGATTTGCATAAGTTTGTTTGGACAAATGCCTGCGTTGCTCCATCTGTGAGGTTATAAGTTCAACCTCTACATGCGTGTTTGTGTATGTTTATCTAATTCTGATATGACTCATGTTGCGGGGACCTAAATATGTTTACACAATCATAGTACGTATATGTGTTTCCCTTGTGGGGACAGAAAAAAAAAAGTATTTATAGGTGTTTTAGGGTTAGGCAAGTTATGATTGTGTGGATTTGTTCTCCTGAGGTGTAGATACACAGCTGTGTGGAGCAGCTGACCTCAGTGTTGTTTTAAGTTGCCTTTCACTCCTTGACATATCACACATCCACACAGCATACATGCTTATCCATCCCACAGAGCAATAAACCCTGCATGTTGCACCAAATCATCAACATCATCATGGTACTGTAGAGTATGCCTGCATGTTTGTTCCTTAACTCCTCCTAGACGACTGCTTCAGTCTTAGTGAAACTTAGCCTAGAAACTACTTAGTGTACCAAAATTCATAACATCTATATGATGTTACTGACTAAAATCATCGCCTGCCAAAAAGTGATTTCCAGTCTTTCTATTTGTGTTTTACGTCTAATACCTCTGCTTATACTGGTAAATAGACTGCAGTGAATAGGATTTATGAAGGGGGTATATAAAAAAAAAGAAAAGAAATAATCTGTTTTGCAAGTATCTTTATGACTCTGCATTATTGTACCTACATTATAATCTAAATCAGTCTGTTTTGGTCCCTTATACTATGTTTATAGAACTGTGATGTTATATTTGTTGCATATTTTACTGCCCTCTTGTCCAGATCTCTCTTGAAAGACATTTTTAATGTCAATGTCAATGAGATTTTTTTTTAACCTGGATAAATAAAATGAAATATAACAGTCACTTCAGCCAAAAACTGACTGTAACTTCCACCTTGTGATAGGAATGTTCTTCCTGACTCAACATGGCTTGATATCATTCATGAGAGATATGTTTGAGATATTTTGCCAGATTGCAGGCCACCAACACATTTATAATAGTTTAAATTCATTCCCACAATTTGTTTTTGGCAAATACTAGTTGGTGATCAAGGCCAATTTTACGCACATATGCCATCTCATTAATTATTTTATGGTTCAGGCTTTAAAGGGTTAAAGGAAAGTATTGTTTTGTCTTTGCACTCATTTCCATCTTCATTTCTATGTTTACAATCAGCTGATTAATGTGAAGGTTAACATGTTCAAAGTTGTGCTTTTAGTGACTGTGTAAACGTGTCGTTTTAAACACTGCTCAGAGGAGTATGATTATGAGTTATAGGTAGATCAAGGCTCACAAACAACATAAAAGATATGTATAACAATCAATGTAAATAGGTGATGATGATATAAGCCGTATGATATACAGGATGGGGCTGTTGCTATTCCATCTTTTCCCGCAAGTTACATGTTCCTATTGGATTTCTAATGGTGCCAAATTGTTAGTATTCCCAAATGTTTTCTTTAAAATTCACAAATATAACTGTACCAAGTCTGACTCAGGCTTCGGCTTGCATCTAATGAAAAATAGAAATGATACAGGATTACATGACTGGTTCCACAAGATGCTTTAAACGAAGCATTAAAATAACATTTGGATCCACTATTCAAAACAAAAACTGCTCTTCAGCCACAAGAGACGATGAGTTAGTTAGTAGCGTGGGAGCCGAAATGAAGGCCTTAATCTCTGAACAAACTAAACAACTTATTATTCCATAAGCCCTTCCTATTTTAGTACTTGTTGCTACAACAGTCGGGATTTCTTCTCCCACATGAAATGCATCATAGTTTGCAATTACAGTAGTATCAGGTTTAGCAATCAGATGTCCGGAGTTTACTGACAGCTCTATGATGGGAAAAGAATTTGAAACTAATCAGGAATCAAACAGTTGCCAAGAGATTTTGCCTGATTGTAGGTGTCGGCGACTTATTAACTAAGGTCTTAAATATGAAAATGACACATGCAGAAGACATGAAAATAACGAATACTGCATTGTTCATGTAGCACACCACAAAGTGCTGCTTTTTTTTTTTTGTAACTGAACTCATTAAAAAAGCTGAGATTTACCTGAGAATTGTTTTTTGAAATGGTGTTTTACAACAGGAGAAATTTTAAAGAACCAAATTTTCCAAAGAAAAACAAAAAAAGAGAGAGAGAGAGAGAGCGAGAGAGAGAGAGAGAGAGAGAGAGAGAGAAATCTTATTTTCAATTTGTTCCTGAAACCAACAATATGCAAAGAAAGACTTTTTTAGGCGATGCACTACGGAGGAAAAACTGAATCCTTGACCCCTTCAGTGATAGGATCCAGCAACAGCTCTTCTTTGTTGGTAGGAGTTGGGTCACTTCGAATCAATACAGAGAAGAGAGTTGCTCTTTGTTCTAATAATATGCTTTTGATTTACACCAAACTCAACATTTTATGGGAGAATTTGGACGCGTTGGATGTGTTAGTCAGCGCTCTCCACCACCATCATCAAAACACAGAGTGCAGAAATATGGGGGAGAATGCTGCTCCTGCCCCACAGCAACGCTTTAGAGAAATAGAGAATAAAAGCCTAGAAGAACTGAAGCTGTTCAATTCAGTGCAGTTTCATTTATATTGAACTAATTCACATTAATCTCAAGGAAATCTGACTTTATCAAGGGAAACCCAACGATCCAACGGTGCCTCTCTGAGCAAGCTCCTGATGACACGTGCCATCATTATGCTGTTTTTTCATTTTATCTATCAAGATGAACTTATTATGGTGAATTTCATGGTTCATTTTCCACTTTTTGCCTTCTAAATATGACATTCGCTGCTCGTGAACTGGTCATTATTTTGCATCTTTAGTCTTTAGCCTGCGCAATTTCAACTAACCAAGCATGACACAATTTGGCATTGGATTATAATTTTCTTACTTTCATACTTTGATCTACTCTGGGTGATGATTTTGGAATAGTGCTCATGTATTAATATGCAGTTTATGATGCCTGACATGCTGAGAAAATGTATGTCAGGCATTCTGTTTAAGGAAAACACAGATTTTTTTCTGTATTATCCTTATTGTAAAATGGAGATCAACAGCTATAAAACCAGCAACATGCTAAAGTATTTCCTTATTTACCTTTGCTGGCATTTGTGAGCACAACGGCATGACATTTATTACACTCGATTCTGAATCCAGTTCAAGTTCTGCTTGGTGTCTGTGGATAGCACGTAAAGCCTGTATAGTGTTTGCCAACTGCTGCTATCAGCAGAGCCATGTTCAGCGCAGAGCATAAGTTCACTGAGAGCGGTGTGAGGAAACAAACCCACATTCCTTACATTTCTCACTGGGTAATGATTAAATGTGCCATGCCGTTACTTAACATGTGGAGCTCTGATGTGGCTGATGTTGACTGTTTCCCCTGCTGGAGAACTTTGAGGTCTGTAGGACATTTTTAATCTGTTATCAACACTAACTTTATTCCCATGAGAACCTGGTAACAGCAGACCAACAACAACAACTCAGTGGCCGATTATTCAGCCACATAATTGTAGGCTGCAGGTAATATAATGTTAAACTGAGCTGATAAAGGCTTTTTATTAAATTCTTTACAGTAAGGAGGGGTGAGCAGAGACTCACTGTGGCTTCTTTGTTTCCTGGAGCGGTTCACGTAGGAGTCACCATTCTGTGATTACATCGATGGAAATTGAGTGGTTCCCACATCGACCTACACCTGAACCAATTCCACTTAACAGTTGCAGTGAGTGTGCAAGCATCCATCGGGACACCCTGGATGTTAGGCCACACACTCAGCACAAGCACAAACAGGAAAACGGGTGCACCGTAGCTAAAAATTGGTTTGGATTCAAAAGCTAACGGGCACACATGGACTGACCCGTGCGCAGGTGAAACTGCTCTGCTGATCACATCCCAGCAAATCCTTCTGATCTCGTTTGTACCAGAGAGAGAACTGAGCAGGGAGGATGTCGGGTAGTAAACACTGATGCTGACGAAGGCCATTGCCCAGTCAAAAGATCAGCACTTTTTTTACCCCCTCCTGGCTGAAGTTTCCCTGTAAATGAAGTGAGTGCTTTGAGCTCCCGGAAAAAACACCTTATTCAGCCAAATGAGGTCATACGTTTACTTTAGAGAGTTTACACTGACAACAAAAGCAGCAAGAAATAACAGTTACATGTGAAATATCACCTAGGTGAGGTTGTTTTGTTTTGATGAAAAAAAAATCTCAAAAACAATTAGATTTAATTTAACTGACTGGAGAGCACAGTCGGTTAAATTAAATCTAACTGCTCAGCCTGGGTACAGCATTCATGAACAGACCTCAGGGGGAATTCCAGAGACACAAATAGACCATCAGACCAGAGATCATTCCGATATAACAGGAAAAGAAAACGTGGTTTTATTAACGAACTCTAGATGCACTGCTCGCTGGAAGGCAAGTAACCCCGTTTATTATTATTTGAGCACCATGTGGCTTCATTTTGGATCATTCAATACTTAACCGTTAATTAGCATATCACTTCTGAGCTGGAAGTGAAGGCTGATTCTGCTGCTACGAGTGATGTCACATCCCCGGAGAGAAAAGATTCAGTTATAAAGTTAGCTAATTCCAAATCAGCTTCACTGCAAACAAGAATTCCTCGTGGGCGAAGTAATTAACAATCAGGATGCTTCCCTCTTCTCTTTGCAGCTTAGGCTGCTCTTTGACAGTGCTGCCTTAAATCTCAGTGCATTAGAGAGCATTTTAAGGTTACTGGCATGCAAATTAGTCAAATTTTCCCTGGAGAAATCTGGGCTATGTATAAATTGCTAGTAGATA
This sequence comes from Tylochromis polylepis, assembly GCA_015107715.1. NCBI lineage: Eukaryota > Metazoa > Chordata > Actinopteri > Cichliformes > Cichlidae > Tylochromis > Tylochromis polylepis. Next base: position 9,022 of record VVHJ01044897.1, on the reverse strand, counting down.
CATGGATCTTTGAGCTGAAGCCAGAATTTTGGTACTTTCACTGTTATAAAAAGAATATTCTAAACAAATCAAAACCAAACCATAAGCAGGCATGAGGTGAACAGAGAGACAAAGTTAACTTTTCACACAGTCTAAGAGTGTCTTTAAATAGTAGGAAATGTAGAAGGAAAAAACACTTGTTTACCTGTGTTCGTCCACCTGAAACTTCACTTCTCTGCTCCTGATCCCATGCACGCCCTGTTTCTCTCTGTCACGCTCGCGCTACTGATGATGACATCACATGACTCGTGTTTCCCAGCCTGCGATGGCAGCTGGGAGGTGCGTGGATAAAGAGGAAACTGCTTCAGCCACTGACCTGCAGGAAGACGTTGCACTGGTCTAAACAGATGGCTTGGTCCCATATCAACATTTTGGACTCAGCTAAGAGAGCTCTGTACGTTCCTAGTTACACTACACCCTTCCCTCCTGCTCACTTCTTTGTGCACTGTGAGCCCTCTCAAAGGCCAGTGTGGTCAGACTGGTTCCTCCAGTTCCAGAAACAAAAGCCCCTGCATGTGAAAACGCTTTGAAGCCTTCAATGCAGACCTTAAATAAAACTGCCAGCTTCACTGGACAACGACAGCGCAGTGCGTCTGTTTGCTTGAGGATAATAAGACAACCATGAGGGATTTGACTTAGGTTAAAAAGCAGCATAAATGGGGAAAGAAGGACATAGAGGAAGAAAAGAAAATAAGAGGAAGATGGGAATGAGGAAGAAGTGGAAAATGAGGGCATGCTGGGGGGGGGCTGAGTCTGAGTGGAGTGTCTGGACAAGAGTCTGAGTGCAAGTCTCCCTTCCTGAGGCTAAGTTACTGGATGGGTTCGACACCATATCAAGTTACACATCTCAAACTAAAGATGCTGGGATCTGAGAAGGAAGAAGAGAGAAGACATTGTTCTCTGCTCTGTAACCAGAAGAGAGTGACTCCTTTCTTCTGTCCTCGCCATCCGATGTAGGCCAGTGAGCTGAGGGAAGCGAAGTGGGTATCCGGACCAACGGGTGGGCACACAAGAATCTCAGCTCATAAAAGCACCTTGCCAGCCAGGGATGCACTATGTTGAGACTGGCAAACTATTAAAGGCATTCCAAAGGCGGCGTATGATGTTTTATGGTGCCCCTTGGCCTGCTGAGTGTAATCTGAAGAAAATCAGCAGAAAAATGAAGAGGGGATAACCCCATCAAAGCGGGACAGCCCAGCCCAAAACTTGAGCAGGTGCTCCAGTACCCCTGTCATTACTGTATGTGTGGGCCCCCACAGGGCCTCAGATTTCAAAGACAGTCCCTCCCAGTTGGCTGATAGAAAAGTTCAACCAAAAGGAAGAAAAAGAAAAGAAAGAAAAACAAAGTAAGAGATGGAGGATCCTGAAATATGAAGGCAGTGCATGCATGTGAATGGCGGCAAGCATTGCAGAACGACAGGAGACAAAGAAGAAAAGATTGGAACGTGTCAAAGCCTGCTTACAGTTACTGTACCTGTCTGACCAATCAACTAGATGACAAACTCATTGTCAGCTTGACTCATTTCCTCTGCCTAATCTCTTCTGGACAATGTCATCACTGGAAAGCGCTATGGGAGGTATGCTGGCTGTCTGATTCTTGAGAAATACCATTATCCTGTTTTAGACCGGAGCTTACTGTGTCTGCCACACAGGAGTTAGAGCTTGTAAAAAAGAAATGCAGCGTGAAATTTTGCAACTCTGACTGTAAGGCTTCAGGAGATGTTAATGTGATTAGTTAACACAACTTTGAAAAATGAAGAGTAACAAGTGTTAGGCTGTTAGATGACAACACCGATGCCAGTCTCAGACCTGTATGGCAAACATACACAGTATTCAGTTAGCTTAGCGGAAAAAAACAGGAAACCATTAATCTGGTTCTGTCCGAAGGTCACGTAATCCACTCACCAGTTCCTGTAAAGCTCACACACTGGCACACAACGTCTCATTTCTTTAATTTGTACCAAAATATAAGCTTTTGGCAGAGCGATATTATAGATTCTTCCCTGTTTCAAGCATGCGGCAACTGCTGGGATAAAAAATGAAGCCAATGCAACAGTGTAGCCACTTGAGGCTGACTTGTAAGCAGTTAGGTATCTGTGTTTGACTAATGAAGTGTGCGAATACAACTTGCTAAACAAGAATACAAGAACATAGCCTGTCCACATACAGTGAATCAGACATTTATGTTTGATTCACTGCTTTAAATTTGAACCACTGCATGGCACACCACAAAACATCACGGCCTACATCATCAAAATTGTGCTGGTATGGTTCTGACCTTGAAGGCACCTTAAGGCTTTTGGTTGGCATTCTTAATATACATGTTTAAAAAAAAAAAAAATTATATATATATATATATATATATATATATATA
>VVHJ01044895.1:0-15226 GCA_015107715.1 Tylochromis polylepis | reverse complement strand
ATCTAAATCCAATCGAGAATCTGTGGCAAGATCTGAAAACTGCTGTTCACAAACGCTGTCCATCTAATCTGACTGAGCTGGAGCTGTTTTGCAAAGAAGAATGGGCAAGAATTTCAGTCTGTAGATGTGCAAAGCTGGTAGAGACATACCCTAAAAGACTGGCAGCTGTAATTGCAGCAAAAGGTGGTTCTACAAAGTATTGACTCAGGGGGCTGAATAATTATGCACACCCCACTGTGCAGTTATTTATTTGTAAAAAATGTTTGGAATCATGTATGATTTTCGTTCCACTTCTCACGTGTACACCACTTTGTATCGGTCTTTCACGTGGAATTGCAATAAAATTGATTCATGTTTGTGGCTGTAATGTGACAAAATGTGGAAAAGTTCAAGGGGGCCGAATACTTTTGCAAGCCACTGTATATAATGCTAATTCTGACAGTAAAGTCTTGCTTATGAAGAGTGCCATGTTTGAGACCGTACACTATAGTTTCCTAAGTGTACAGAGGAGCGAAGTTATTTGATAGAAGGGGATTAAGGGTAACAGAAAGGTTTTGGTTAGCAGTAGTTAACCGAGGGGACTACTACGCAACTCCTAGCTCAATGTGGTGATATGGTAATGTTAGCTAAATTAATATTTAGCTTAGGTAGCTAACATCAGCGGGACAAAGCTAACTGGGCCACGGCCCAATATAAAACATGGCTGCAGCTTCTAGGCTGGAAAAATTAAGCCAATGTGGAAGTGTCTTAAACTTTCTACTGAAAGGCCACCAGATGGCGATAGCTATGGTTGCAAAACGACATCCAGTCCTACAGATGGCTGCGTGAAAACAGACAAACAAACAATAAACAAACAGGAAGCACTTTTATGGTGATGAAGCTATTCTTGCCCCATTGTACTTAACACATTAAATAAAATAATTTATAAAGCTCCAAAGATAATTTACATGGTAGCCAGATATTGGGTGGTGGCATCAGCGGGTTAGTGACTGGTAATGCCACTTAAGTAAAATTGTGACAATATGTTGTATTTTCAGCTTGCACTCCCCTAAAGTGGTGAAAAAAAGGAAATGAATCCCACATTAGGGCAGTAAAAAGAAAGTTGCTAGAAGTCGCTGCTCCTGTTTATGAAAGTGTGTTCACATAAATATATGCTGTGTTTGTGTGGACTTATTTTTTTCCAGCTTCTAGCCACTGTCTTGTCCCAGTCTGCCAAAGCAAAGGAGCATCTGATGGAGCAATCCAAGTCTGTGGATCAGCCTCCAGGTAGGCCAGGCAGGTGACCAGAAAAGAAAGAAGGCTTTCTCCAAGTATTTTAGACATAGTGTAATTTTTTATTACACAAATTGAAGTTCAAGCAGTAGGAAACTGGTGAGAGAAAGAAGAGGCAATGCTTTCTAATAAAGAGAAAAAGAGCAAAATGAGGGCGCAAGAGAGTGGGATTAGTCCTAATCCACAGGCCTTTTAGAAAATGTCATCATTTACTTTCACACACAAACAGATCTTGGCTTGTTTGGTAGACAGATGGCCAAGGCAGGGATGTAGGAGGGAGTGTAGAAGGGTGTGAGTGGTTAAAAAAAGGTTTGCTGTATGTTGGGAACCAGGAATTCTGTTGGTTGAGCATCAAAACAATGAAGGAGACTGGCCACAAAGCAGTTAAAGGAGGAGGTTTGAGGTCAGATGGAAAGTGATAAACTCACCTGTTGATCGATCTAAGTATGCAAACATAGGATGACAATTTGTAACTGGCCAATGATATTTCTCCTCACAGGCTCTGCCAGCTCCTCTCGGACATCGAGCCAATCAGGCTGTCCACTCCACGAAGCGCCGCCTTATGACGCCACGGCAACCAGGAAGGGGGAGGGTCCATCCGAGGGGAAGGTAGGACAGTCCCAAATCCCTACAGATTCATCCTTTCATACAAACAGATACAGGCAGTCGCCACCATCAGCATCTAACTGCAGGATGATAAGAACGTAGCTTCTCAGTCACCACAACACTCACTCTTACACTTGTACACACGCAAACACACACACCAAGATGTCCCATCGGTTTCTCTCGCAACTGGCTTCGTCCGTTCTGCGAGTTTTCGGATGCAGCCACGACACGGTGAGTGTGAGAGTGGATCCTGTGTGAACATGAACGAGGAATCGTGTGTGTGTGTGCGTGTGAGAAAATCCTGCATTTCTGTTATCTTTTACCTGCTGTCCATTGTTATTCACTCCTTTTAGTTGCAGCTTCTCTTCTTCCATTGTATTTTTCTTACTTTGCTGGAAAAACATCTGATAGTGCATCTGAGGGAAGGACAACCCTAGTTAGATATTGGAGAGTGTGTGTGTGTGGGTGCGTGCTGGCAGGGGCCCAGCAGTGTGCATAACATGGGTGGACTTAGCACTAGAAGTGTGAAATCTGAGCTTGCACCATGTGCAATAAATTGTCATTTACTGTACAGGGTATGTGTACATGTTTGCCTATGTGTTTGACTTCACGTGTCATTGTGCAATCATTTCATGTTAAACCCCCCCCCCCAAAAAAACAAAACAGTGAGCATATTTAAATAGCAGGTGGTCATGGTGGTAGTGTGCATCACTTGCCTGCAGTATATGTGTGCACACACTACCATGTAAGCCATGTTCTAATGACCATCTGTTAGCTAGAGTCCTGATTCCTCGGCACTCAGCTTCACAATACTTCCCTAGATGGGGTAACGTGGAAGAACACCAGTGGGAAGAACACCAGTGGTTTTTGAGGGACGTTGAGGAAGGAGGAGGGACATGAGAAAAGATGGAAAAAGGGAATGGAAAAAGAGAGAAAGAGACTGAAAGAATGGAGAAAAACAAGAGTGACAGGAGGAATGTGGGAGTTTAAAGAAAAGCAGTGTGGGAGTGGGAAGAAGTCAAGCAGTGGTTTTCCAGTTAGACCGAGTGCTCTTTCATCTGCTGTCACCCATTCAAAGCAGGACAATAGTTTAACCATGCTCCACCATAGCTGGCCTAGACTGGGTCATAATAAAGGTCACCAAGCAACAAATTTACCTGGGACTGCACAGCATTTTTATTCCTTCGACGCTCACCCCATATATTGATACAGTGTTCAATCTTTTTGATTGGATCCATTTTATAAAAGTCCAGACATGAGCCTCATGCAAAATATGTGGCTCAAAACGAGATGTGCTGACTTGTGCATGCAGCCATACTGAAAGCCAGAGGTGATTACCGGACAGAACAAAACCTGAAATAACAGTTACTGCGATAGATAGAGTGCACACATATCATAAGACCATATAAACAAACTTTAGTTTCCATTTCTGAATGTTGTATGTACTTAGAGGCAGAAAATTGTATCCCATAGTCCTGTAGTTGTCCTACATGATCAATATCAAATCACTTGGAAAATTTTGTATTTATTTTTTTTGATGTATGAAAAATTCACACCACATAACAGCATTAATAACCTGTCCCACATGGGCCAATCAAGAGACTGTTATTGCCACACATTCAATCACACTTAATTAAATTCTTTAAAAACACTAACTAATTGGTTTATTAAAATCTATATAAAGTATCAAAATCACCTAGAATTTTTTTTAGTTATTTCAGTTATTATTATTATTATTTGACTTCGTAAGAAGTCAGATATTAGCTTAAAGTTAAGTTTAACAGTAAGAGCCAGTTCTTTGTAAACGTAGGCATGACCTTGTGATATTGTTGCACTGTAAAACAGGAGGGAAATATTTGCTAGCCTGACTGTTGTTTAGCTTGCTAAGCTAATGCTGGTATGTGAAACATCCCAGACCCAGGATTCCCAGGCCTCAGTGTGGAATGGATGAACTGAATACTTCATTTAAGTCCTGCTCACTTCTCACTTTTCATATTGTATCCTAGTTAGCTAACATCTGCCAGTCTAACAGACACCAATTACAGTCAAACCACAGATAAAACATGGACAGAAAGTGGAACTTTAAATGTGAACTTTCAGTGCTTTCAGAAACGTCGAAAGCACAACTTTTTTGCATTAACATGCAATCAATCAGAAAATCGGGGTAGAAGTGTGGAAATATTTAAAAAGGGGAAGTGTGTGAAAGCAAATGTGCATGCTTCTACAACCTGTTGCCACCTAAGAGCAGCATTTTCTGGCCTCGCCTTTTTAACCGCACTGTGCAAAACAAACGGTATACACTATGTTTTTTTCTCTGCTTTCCAGCTGTAAAGTGAAGGTACAGATTAGTGTGTTGTTGCTAATCTGACCTTCTGTAGAATTTGAGATTCTGTCGGCTGGGCGTTTCCCCTTCCTAACCTTAGCCTAGTTTTCACTGCAGGACCAAGGCAGGCTGTCCAGGGCTATTTCACTGACTACCAGTAGCCAGCCAGCTTATCATACCACTGAATCACTGTAATCATCCATAAATGTGTAAGAATTAGTTTTTGACCACCCTAAAGATGACAGACACGGTATGAAGTTTTATGGTAATTAAAATGTAGCCCCTCTTTAGCCCTACTTGGCCCTGCTGAGAAAAAAAATGGCTGTAGAAGAAACACATGGAGCCAGTGACCGCATGCCCCCTGTCTTCTCTCCCGTAGAGCTCAGAGGCCGTTGTCCAATGGCTGAGCGACTTTCAGCTGCAGGTCTACGCTCCAAACTTCCTGGGCGCTGGGTATGACTTGCCCACCATTAGCCGAATGACCCCGGAGGTAAGGCAACTAAACCCTGACCCTGACTCCCAGAGAGGTCGCAGGCACCTCCAAGGACCACAATGAGAACAAGTCTGCACGACTTTGATTTGTGTTGTCCTTGATGTTTTCAATATGCATGTAAATAATTTATTTTACAAAAAAAATTGCAAGTGAGCACAATTAAACCACTCAACCAGCCACCTGCCTTTTCCTGCGTCCTGCCACACCTGTCCTAGGTTCACTTTTCTCCTCCCTTGATCACGTATTGCCTTCCCCCTCTGACTCCAGAAAAGGTTTAAATGTGTGAACCCCTTCTCACAGCCAGATATTGCTAGTAATTTCATTTTTACTTTACTGAAATTTGAAAGATGTTATGTTTGTCTGGAGTGCACACCACAGTGTACTGTTGAGTCTCTGGGCTCTAACCAGCCTCACAGTATAAAAACCTTTGCCATCGGCTCAAGTCTGACATTTAGCTCCTGAAGAAATGTCATAAAATGGCCATGAAGATAATGAGGCATGAGTCATCTTGCTTTTTGTATCCCTATTTTGTTAAATAGAAAATATCCAGTGCAAGACGACTGTTGTGTTACTGTGTACTGTGGCTTTCGGTTCACCCTAGTGGTCACTTAGTGCAAGTTGTGGTCGCAAGAAACTTGTATTTCAAACTTAATGTGTGGAGCTTTAAAAGTAGTTCCTTTTTACTCTGAAGGGAATGTCAAATTAAGAGTTGCAGTATAGAGAAATTTAGTATTCGATGTTTTCGTGTTGAAATATCGTGTTCAGAATTCTGCCTGAAGTCCTGAAACCAAAAGGTGAAAAAAACTGACCAGCTGAATAAATAAATAAATATCAATTAAAAATAATCTCTGGTTTAAATGTTAGAATTAAGATCTAAAAAAAAAAGTCCATAAAAGACAAAAATACTCCTTTGATGATATATATATTATTTTTACATACTTGTTGTTTCCATTTTAAGCTACTGGCTGAACACAGAGGAGCTTAACACATTCAAAAATCAACTCGGTGAACTTCTGTTCGACTTTGTGACCCTCACCTTCAACACTGCTCCTGTTGCTGCTAGCTCTGAGGAACAAGACTGATCCTCCCTGCCACACTCAAAAACAAATAATTTATAGCATTCATAAATTACTTGTGTATATGCACACTTTGTGCATGCTGAAGGGATTCAGAACAGCGATGACTTAAAGGGCTTTTGTTATCAGAGATGTGTCATAGTGTGTTCTTGGGTGTCCATAACAACTTCCAGTGAATTACACTGAAATCAAATGTAGCACTACTGTTCTGCCGTGCAGCACTCTATGATATTTCTGTCTTGTTTATATCAAAGTGTGGTCATGTTTAGGTACCAGATTCAGGCTGTTTCTTGTTTTACCTGCCTCTTTTCACTGCAGACATTTGCTTTTGTTTGCCATGCTTTTCTTATGGGTTTGACACATCTGCATCTGTGCTCTTCTCCCTTTAGCCGACAGAAGCCTTCATCAGATATCATGCCATCTCTTGTGTTGCAAATTTTCTTGTGTGTGTGTGTGTGTGTGTGTGTGTGTGTGTGTAAGACAGAGAGAGAAAGAGAGAGAGAATGATGGGCACTTGGGGAGATTTTCTTGTACTTTGTGGAATAAAAATGCCTGAACATATCATTACAGTATCTTACTTACATGTTTGTGTGTGTGTGTAGGATCTGACCGCTATTGGAATAACTAAACCAGGTCACAGAAAGAAGATAACATCAGAGATTAACAAGCTAAGTGTTACAGAGTGGCTGCCTGAGCATAAACCTGTGAGTACACACACACACACACACACACACACACACACACACACACACACACACACACACTTGTTAAACCAGTCAAATAGATGCTTGTATGTTACTGCTATGCCAAAGCTATGATTGGTTGATCAAGAAAAGAAGTGTCCTATGGGCTAATATTCTGAACTACAATGGCAAGCTACAAGCATTAGTACTTGCCATCTACTGCCTGGCCTGCTTAGCGCTCTTATTTCTGGCATTCCTACAGGCTAGCCTAGGAGAATGGCTATCTTCTGTTGGTCTAAGCCAGTACCACCAGATGTTAGTACAGAATGGTTACGAGAACATCGACTTCATCACAGACATCACTTGGGAAGACCTGCAGGAAATAGGCATCACCAAACTGGGTATGACAAACAAACAATGCAGTGCTTGTTTTTTTGTTTTGTTTTGTTTTTCCACTGTAAAAAGTAGGAATACCTGATAGTTAAGCTACAGTATCCCCTACTAATCACAAGAATCTGCACGTGGTATATAATACGGCCAACATTCACATTTGAGGATAGCTTTATGTATGTTACCTGCACTTAATATAGAGGAAAATAATCAGTAAACTAAATAAAAATAAAGTAAATAAATAAGCGTCAGTGAAGTGATTAAATTGGAGACTTAAAACCAGAATACGTATATAAGCATATACAGAGAATTTGGAAAGTATTTTCAGGACTTCACTTCTTCCACATAATGACATGTTACAGCCTCCAAAATGAAGTAAGTTAATTTTTCATCTCAAAATTCTACACACAATACACTATAATGACTAAGTGACAAAATACTGTTTGCATTGACACTCAAAATTGAGGTCAGGTGTATCCTTCTCCCACTGATCATCTGTCAGTTTATGATTGGAGTCCACCTGTAGTAAATTCATTTGATTGGACATGATTTTTATAAAGGCACACACCTGTCAATATAAGGTCCCACAGCTGACAGTGCATGTCAGAGCACAAACCCAAGCCATGAAGTCCAAGGAATTGTGTGTAGAGCTCCAGGACAGGATTGTCACAAATCTGGGGAAGCATACAGAAAAATTTCTATAGCATTGAAGGACCCAATGAGGACAGCGGTCTCTATCATCTGTAAATGGAACCAGCAGGACTTCCTTCATATAGCTGGCCACCCAGCACAATCTGAGTGAGCGGGGTAGGAGGGCCTTAGTCAGGAAGGTGACCAAAAACTCAATGATCATTCTGACAGAGCTTCAACATTGCTCTTTGCAGAGAGGCCAACCATTTCTGCACCCCTCCACTAATCAGGCCTGTATGGGAGAGAGGCCAGACAGAAGCCATTCTTCTGACAGGCTGGAGTTTGCCATGAGAAACAAAATTCTCTGGTCTGATAAAGCAAAGATTGAACTCTTTGGCCTGAATGCCAAGCGTCATACCTGGAGGAAACCAGGCACTGTTCACCACCTGGTCAATACCATCCCTACAGTGAAGCATGGTGGTGGCAGCATCATGCTGTGGGGATGTTTTTGGCAGCAGGAACTTAGAGACTAGTCAGGTTTGAGGGAAAGATGAATGCAGCAATGTACAGAGACATCCTTGATGATAACCTGCTCCAGAGAACTCTAGACCTCAGACTGGGGCTAAGGTTCATTTTAAAACAGGACAATGACCTTAAGCAGTCAACCAAGATAACAAAGGGTGGCTTCAGGACCACTCGGTGAATGTCCGTGAGTAGCCTAGTCAGAGCCCAGGCTTGAACCCGATTGAACATTTCTGTAAAGATCTGAAAATAGCTGTGCAGCGACATTCTCCATCCACATCAAGAAGAATGAGAGAAACTGCCCAAAAATGTGTGTCCTAAGTTTGTAGCTTCATACTCATAAAGTATGTAATTGCTTCCAAAGGTGCTTCAAGATACTATTGAACAAAGGCTGTGAGTATTTATGTACATGTTATGGTTTTGTTTTTTATTTTTAATAGATTTTCAAAAATAATTTTTCACTTTGTCATTAAGAGGTATAGTCTGTAGAATTTTAAGATGAAAAGATGAATAAGGCTGTAACATAACAATATCTTAATCAAGTGAAGCGCTGTGAATACTTTCCAGATGCACCGTAGAGCAGGAGTGTTCAATAAAAATTTTAAGAGGTCCAGTTAGAATAAAATTCCTAATACAAAGGTCCAGAATATCATAAAATTCCCTATGTATTATATTTCAGCGCAATATATTTTGAAGTACCCTAACAGTTGTCAACAACAGGCTGTGAAGTAAAAGAAAGAACATACAATTCAGTAGCATTTCCACATTGTATAATATTCATTTTGACATCCAACTATGGAGAATATTCTAATAAGATCATAATAATAAAATAAAAGTTCTTTTGCATTGAGAAATGAAAATAAAGAGCTTGTGAGAAAGTTGTCTTCAGTTACATAAAAATTCTGGATCCTGACCACAGTCCGCCTATTGATGACTTAGGTTATAGTGGTTTCTCATGTGATGTCCTGCTCAAGAGCTGTTTGTCATGTTGGACCCCAACCCATCATAGTGGAGGTTCTCCCCCTGCCAGAGCAAGTTCTCCCGGAGGTTTCTTCCTGTTAAAGGGGAACTTTTCATTCCCACTGTCGCCAAGTTCTTTCTCATCTGATTGGGTGGGCATCTGATTGTTGGGGTTTTCTCTTATTGTAGGGTCTTTACAGTATAACATGCCTTGAAGCAACTGTTGTGATTTTGCACATATAAATTGAACTGATTTGAATTAAACCACTGATTGCCAGGGCAAAATTTGAATTCCTTTACTGGCTGCCAAGTGGTTCTTAGGGCCTTGAGGCGACTATTGTTGTGATTTGGCGCTATATAAATAAAATTGAATTGAATTGAATAGGGGGTCGGTGGTGGTAGCAAATACGGTGCTGCACCAAAAACCTCATTGTGATTGCTTCAGTCACTAGCAGTTTGCAAAAGTTGTCTGAAATTAATTTGTTTAATAATTATTTACACCTATTAATCTTTATGAAAAGTGCAAATTTTCATCAGCTTTTGTATACATAGTATCAACATCTTTGCCAAATTCAAATAAGATGATGATGAAATCAGATGAAGTCTTTTAGATTTTCTTACAGGGAAGCTAACTTTCCCCCAAAATACTAGCATTCTAATAGTGCGTGCTAAATGGTGCACGAAGGGTTTACAACAGGATATCTGTAAAAAAGCAGCTGGTTGTGCTGGTTGAAGATTGCTGCTTCTAGAAATTTTCTGTTACTTTTTATTTCAGTCATGAAATGATTAGCAAAGTAAGTAAAAGGTCAAGTAGCTCTATAATTCTGTGGCATCCCTAAAATTCAAAGAAAGGTAATTTACTACACTCAAAACCTGCCCAAAGCCTAAAAACTGAGCTCGATTCAATATCTTGACCCTTATAAAAAAAACAACAACCAGTCATCCCCCCCCCAAAAAAACAATAAAACTATAACGAAACTGACGCTTTTGGCCTACAAAAAATATAGTAAACTTAAAATATCGCACTTGACATCTAAAAAGTGGAAGTTCTCAGTTACATTAGAAGTTCTCTGGCCACACTTCCCCATCCAAAAAACATTTACTAACTAACCAGGTTAGCTTTACAACTTTACAGCTAACATAGCTGTAAAGTTTTTAGATAAGCTAGCTTCTGTAGCCCTATAGTTTTCTCAGTCACTTTGTCAGGTTTTGTTTTCCTGTTCAGGAGTTAAGGGAATGTATAGTGTGGACTGATGACAAAAATAATATTCAGTGAATTTGACTTCTTATTACCTGTGTTATGCCAAACTGTAATTCCACTTTGTTAATGCTGTAGGCCACCAGAAAAAGCTAATGTTGGCGGTGAAGCGGCTGGCTGAAATGCAGCGCAGTTCAGATGGGCGGGGCTCCCTCAGAAAGAAGCCCCCACCAATCACACAGCAGCAGGAAGTCATGTCGATGGATAGTCCCCCTCTAGATGGTGAGGCTGGGTAAATTCAGTAAATCATTCAGTAAAATCTGAGCCTGTACAATTCACCTGCACAGCCTCCCAGTGTGATCTACTTTATGTAACAGTTCTACAAACAGCATTTTTATTTAACACTCATCAGCAACAGATTATCAATTATCTGTTTATTTGACTGGACTGGTGTAGCATGTTGCCAAATGTTAGCTGCCAAGCAAAACATAAATAAATTTCCTAAGGACATCTTTCTGGCTACTTTGTGTAAGTCTACCTTTAATTACAATTATCTGTATGTTTCATTTTATTGTGAAACCAGAGAAAAATAAGTCATATTAGAGTTGCTTTGGTCATCTGTTGGTCAAATAGTCTGGTGGTCCACTGTTCTTTGTTCTCAATGGATAGTCCTTGAGCTCATCTCACCTGAAGTCCCCCATCAGACCACAGCTTTCAGACTGTGGTTGGTTTGGCCAACTTGCACATCTGTTAACATCTGTGACACCTAACTTACTGTACAGATAGCTTATGGAAATATCAGAAGCCTCCTTTCACTTGTCTAGATGGATTCACACAACTGCATAAAGACTGTATTCTGTTCATGTTCCTGAATGAAAGTCTAGTAAGCTTCTCTATTTTTGACACTTGATCAAATCTGAAAGTAGTTAAGAGCCCATGCTGTTTACACTTTTGGGGGTTAGGAATGAAGCTACTAGATTGAAAGTAACTGTTGTGTAACAACAGTGATAGTGGTAAAGCGTTTCATTTACCTAATAAGCCTTTTGTGAGATAAAAAGGTAAGATTTCATTCATCTTCATCTGAATTTCTCTTTGTCTCTCTTCAGAGGTCATGTCTCCCAAAATGACCACCTTCCAGGACAGCGAGCTGAGCACTGAGCTACAGAGTGCAATGACCCAGCCAGGTCAGGAGCTCAAAGCTCAGCGAACACGCAGCCTCAGCAAAGACCACGATGAGGTGCTTACAGGGGGAGGAGGCGGTGGCGGTGGGCCACCTAAGAAGGAGGCCCGGACTATGAGGCAGCAGAGCAGCCAGGGAAGCACATCCTCTCACCGAGGCAGTGTATCTTCACAAGGCAAACATCGTCACTCTCATTCTCACTCACAGCCTGCGCCTCCCTATACACCCCCACACATTCCTACCAAGATCAGGACCTCTTCCTCCTCTTCCACATCGTCTGTGCAGAGCACATCTTCCCCACAGGCCAAGTCCAAGCCGTCCCCACAGTTCATCCAGGGGGAAAGACCTCAGTCACCGCGCTCACATCCCCCTCAGTCTCCAACCCATCGCGGAGCCCCGTGTCAGCTTCAGCCTCAGCAGCAGCAACCTCAAATGCAGCCGCAGCACCAGGCTCACCCTCAGCACCACCCACAGATGCAGGCGATGGAGGTTAGGGAGAGCCAGCAGGTCCCAGTCCTCTGTCTCCCACCGGAGGCAGAGTTAGCAGAGGAAGAAAGACCAGAGAACTCGTCTGTCCAGAACAAACGCGCTCACACGCTCAACCGATACGCCGTCTCAGATAGCGAGTGCGATGAGAGAGCAGGAGGAAGAGGAGGGGGTGGAGGAGAAGGAGAAGCAGATGTTGTAAGCCAGAGCTCAACCGCTGTGAGAGGGGAAGGAGGGAAATACGCCACAGTAACCCATCGAGTCAGCCGTAGCCACTCCGTACGCAATCAGGAAAAGGGCGCCAACCGAAACCAGAGCCAGTCGTTTGCTCTCCGTCAGAAGAAAAAAGGCCCACCCCCACCGCCGCCCAAACGCTCCAGCTCGGCCATCTCCACCTCCAACTCCAACCTGACAGATGCCAACACACAGCCAAATACGCTCACCACTACTGGGGGGATGCTGGATGTGCCTTACTACCAACAACGGCGAGCCAGCGACCTGGGAGTGTCCGTGGAGACAGCTGCTGTGGAGACAAGCAGCGTGGGCAGTGTGAGGAGCATTGCCGCCATGTTAGAGATGTCTTCTATAGGGGGAGGAGCCAAAGGCATGGCATTGCAGAAGAACTTTTTGCAGGTAATGTATACAGAGTTTCATTTCTCTAACATAACACAATACATATTTATTTGTATGCTATAACTAAGTTAAATATGGTTGTTGTGCACTCACCAGGTGGGAAAAACACGTGATGCCATTGGTCTGGATGGTGAGGTGGTAAACCGAAGACGGACCATCAGCGGCCCCGTCAGTGAGCTTGTGGCCGCTGCAAGGCGTGACCAGCCAGCTCCTTTGACTTTCCCCTCTCCCTCAACCCAGCCTGAATCCTCCTCTCCTCCTGTTAATTCCTCCTCACCCCAACCTCCATCCTCACCCCACCCCAGCTCAGGAGGCAGTGGCAGCTCTTCAGAGAATCTGCCATTTGCAGAGGAGGGAAGTCTGACCATCCGCCGCCAAGGTCGAGGAGAAGGAGAAGGACAGGTAGCTATCAATATATATGTTTGTCTGTCTAGCTATCTATGTATATTGCTTTTGCATTATCTATGTAATGTAATGTGCTAAAGGTAATGTGCTCTAATGTATTGCAAATCCATAGTCAAGCTTCTGTGTTCTGTAAGCTTTATTTGTCTTATCCATTTATCTTTGTCAGTGTTTTTTGATTGTGCAAAAATGACCCCTTATCATGAATGTATGAATTTTCCGTTAGTGTGTATTTTGTGTATGTCTGCAGGGTGACGGCGAGGGTCACCAGGGAGACAGCAGCTACACCCAGGAGGACATCTCCAAGGTTGAAGCCACTGCGACCTTAAAACGACGACCCCGTAGTTCCAAGCCCCACACCAACGGCTCTGACTTCACCCTTCAAGAGTCATCCACCGTCAAGAGACGACCCAAGAGCCGCGACAAAGAGCCCGAGGGCTACGCAGACCTGGCCACGGCCAACGGAGAGCCTGTGAACACTGGGCAGCCAAACACTACACAGCCAGTCCCCTACCAGAATGGCACAGCCACCGTGAAACGCCGCCCAGTGTCTGACGCTGGAGTGATTGAGCAACCGCAACCCCAACCCCAACCGCAACTTCAACCTCAACCTCAACCCCAACCCCAAACTCAACCTCAAACACAACCACAAGTGACTGCTGGTCCTCGCAGGGACAGCTTGGACCAAGGAGCTCCAGTGGCAAATGAAGGTGGTCCTGTGAGGAAACCAAAGCCTCCAGTCTCCCCAAAACCTGTAGTGGCACAGATAAAGAGACAGGGAGGACCTCAGACCCCACCGCAGCCTGTATCCAACAGACGAGTACCCCTACCAGGTCCGGGGACACCTGGAAGTCCAGGTAAACACAGTGGATTTTGGGAGTTTTTGTGTTTATATCAATTCCAAATACCCTTTAGGAAGGTGAAGCAAAAAGCCAGTGATAAAAAGGCAAGCTGAAAATGAATTTTACAAAACATATTTTTATGAGTAAAGAGTCTTTCATGCTACCCGGTCAGTCAAATCTTAGTGGAGGGGGTTTCAAGTAATGTTATTGGCCCATAACACCCAGTCTTAGATAGTGTTTATAAAAGAAAACAGCATATTTTCAGCTGCTCAATAATCCAGTCTTTCTGTTTGCTCTCTTTGTAGTGGAAGGAAAGAAGATCCCTCCACCAGTTTCGCCCAAACCAGCACCACCACCCACGGCGCCCAAACCAGCCAAGCTAATCCACTCTGTAACTGGCCCCGCACTGTCGACCCCAGCCTCTGCCCCGGCCAAGCAGCACTCTGCAGTGCCCCGACAGACCAGCTCACCGCCCTCCTTCCCTCCATCTAACACTCCCAGCCCACCGAACGCCAAACCGACAAGCCCTTCCTCCCAGAGCCCCCACACCCCACAGACACCCACCACACCACAGACACCCCAGACTCCTGCCACTCCCAGCCCAACCCCTCCGCCTGTCAAACCCCCACGATCCTCCATCGGGGGGGTGTCAGTGGACAGCGGGATGTCAGGGGGTGGGGTCACGGCGCCAACCACCACGACAACAGAGTTTGGCATGGATTCATTGGTGCACCAGAAGTTGGAGGAAACAAGCGCTTCGCTGGCTGCTGCTCTGCAGGCCGTGGAGGATAAAATACTACGACAGGAAGAGTAAGGGGAACACACACACACACACACACACACTCACAGTCATGCTGTTAACAATGGTTAGCCACACAGAAGCATCTGGAACGTTATTCTTCAGTAGGTGATATGAACCCTCCGTCTACCAGTGTCTACCACGGATTAATCTCATCAAGTGAGATTAGTGAACTGTACAGCATAGGCAAAACGAGCCACAGTCTAAGGAATTTTGAAAACTAGCGCACACTCAACATAGGTTGTTGCATTTTTCGCATGTCACTAGACTTGAATTCTAGCTGTATTTGTGAGGAGAATTCGAACATATAAGGCACTTGCAGACAATCACATTCAAAACATACTTGATATGTTGCATAACCCAGTAATGACAATGAACCTAAGCACTAACTGTAACTCTAGGCAAGTCTTGGCAGTCAGGGAACAAAACGATGTGGGCTTTATAGATAATTGGGAAACCTTCTGGAGGAAACCTGGTCCTGTTAGGAGAGATGGCATCCATCCCACTTTGGATGGAGCAGCTCTCATTTCTAGAAATCTGGCAAAATTTATTAAACCCCCCAAAATATGACTATCCAGAGTTGGGACCAGGAAGCAGAGTTGCAGTCTTCAAGGTTCAAGGTTCAAGGTTCAAAGCTTTATTGTCATATGCACAGATAGAAACAAGCTTCCCAGTACAATGAAATTCTTACTCCGCCCCTCCGCTCTGGATGTATAACAATATACATATCT
>VVHJ01044885.1:0-12251 GCA_015107715.1 Tylochromis polylepis | reverse complement strand
TAAAAAAATGTTTGGAATCATGTATGATTTTCGTTCCACTTCTCACGTGTACACCACTTTGTATTGGTCTTTCACGTGGAATTCCAATAAAATTGATTCATGTTTGTTGCTGTAATGTGACAAAATGTGGAAAAGTTCAAGGGGGCCGAATACTTTTACAAGCCACTGTAGCTTCACCATCATGAGTTGTTTCTTTAGCATATTACTGAAGAAAGCAACTCATGTTTGAACCACTGCACAAGGCCATGTGACATTTTTCCACTTTTCGTGAAGTCTTGAAGATTTAAATGAAGCATTTTGGGTAGACACTGCCTTACACAGACGTGACTTCTCAGGCCCTAAAGCACACCTTGCTTTTCTCCTTTTTGACTGTAACTGGGGCACAAAATGCCAACTATCAAAAAGAACTAAGATTAAGCCACTGCTGCTTTGGCTTCTGTATAGAGTCTGTGGTGTGAACACTGTCAAGCCAAAAGCTGCATGGTTATATCAACCATTAAAGGGTTCAGTAGTGGAGGTTTGGGGCAAGACTACATATTTGAAGTTCTTATCTGTTCCTCTTTGAAATGTGGTCAGGGAAAAAAGAGTGAATTAATGAAAAAATAGAAAGATTAGCGAATTGCCAATTAGTGAACAAATGAACGCATCTTTAAAGAGCACTTGTATGTTTGCAGCCTCTGGGAAAGAGTCCAGTGATACAGAAGAATCAGCCTTCACTGCCATTTGTATGAATGCTCTCTGGCTTTAATAAAACAGGAAACCGTCATGTTTCTTTGACTTAATGATGGTGACAAAGTGCTTGGGACACCAGAATTTTACTGTTAAATGAGTTATACATTAAGGTCATGCGTTTGTTCACCAGAGAGAATTAAGGAGTGTGTAGGCTTCTTAATTAATTCTTTTTTTCGCTTGTTTGTTTAGCAACAAAGCGCTGTTATCTGTTAAGGTTCTCACAGTGTCTCTTTAATGAAGGGGGTGGTTTACTGCAGCAAGACGCCAGAAACACTTTGTTTTATAGTTACATGCCAGAGATTTTACTGTGAAAAGGACACAAGGATAAGGTGGATAAAAGGATATTGCTGACTCGAACATTTTTTATTAATATTATTATAATTTCCAGTAGAAAAAGCATCTCCTGTGAACCCAGGCTGGGACGCACACACATAAGCCAGTGTACCCCTTCCGCTATTTCCAATCCTGAATAAATGGGTAAGGTTGCGTAAAGAAGGGCATGCAACATCAAATATTTACCAAATCTTTAACAATTCGACATTTCCATACCAAATCAGTTGGGGCCTGGTTAACAATGATTGCCTCAGATGCTGTTAGGCAACTGGATGCCAGTGTAAACTTTGGTACCATGGGCCAAAAACAAATGAAGGGGTGTAAAGGCAGTGAGAGAGAAGGAAAGGCGGGAGTGTGAAGGTGAAAGTAGGGACTTTAAATATAGGAACTATTACTGGTAAAGGGAGAAAGCTGTCTAATGTTACAGAGGGAGGGAAGGTAGATATATCGTGTACAAGACACCAGGTGAAAGGGAAGCTGGAAGGTCAGGAGCACTGGAGGTGGATTTAAGCTGTTCTACCATGGTGTATATAGAAAGGAAGAAACGAAGTAGTGATAATCGGGAAGGAGAAGTATGTGAAAAGTGCTGTGAAGGTGAAGAGACTGTAAGACAGGATCAGTTGTTTGAAGCTGGAAATCAAAGGGGTGATACTGAAAGTTGTTGGTGTGTATGCCCCACAGGTTGGATGCCAAAGAAAGAATAATTCTGGAGTAAGCTTAACGAAGTGATTGAGAGTGTCCCCAGGCGGGAGAGAATGGTGACTGAAGCAGATTTTTAATGGATATGTAGGTGATGAGGAGGTGTTGGGTGAGTAGGGTGTTAAGGAGAGAAATGCAGAACGACAGACTGTGGTGGATTTTGCATAAAGGATTGAAATGTCTGTGGCGAACACATACAAGAAGAGGGAGGAACATAGGGTAACATATAAGAGTGGAGGAAGATGCACACAGGTGGACTACATCTTATGCAGACAGTGCAATCTGAAAAAGACAAGAGACTGCAAGGTGGTGTCAGGGGAGAATGTGCTGTAGCTATGTGTTTGTCCCACCATAGAAAAAATGGTGGAGGTTAAAGAAGGAAAAATGTTGCACAGAGTTCAGGACAAACCAGATGAGTATGAAACTACATCACAAATGTCAAGGGAAACTACTAGGAAGGTGTTTGTTGTATTCTCTGGAAAGAGGATCGAGGAGAAAGAAACTTAGTGGTGAAATGAGGAAGTGCAGGGACAGTATTCAAAGGTTAGCAAAGAAAACATGGGATAGTCGGGGAGATGAAGAAAGGAGACAAGCATAGCGGGAGGTGTACAGCAAAGAGAGACGTAGCAAAGAATAAGGCTTATAATAAGTTGTATGTGTGAGCTGATTAGCTAAGCTGGAAAGGATGTGCAGCAGGTTAGGGTGACTAAAGATAAAAAAAGGAAAAGCAGTAACAAGTGAAGAGAGTGTGTTGAGAAGATGGGAGGAGTAGTATTCATCCTGAGCTGAATAAAGAAAATGAGAGAGAGGAGACAAATGGAAGACTGTTAGTGAATCAGGAAGTGCAGAGGATTAGTAAGGACAAAGAATGATAAGGCAGATAGTCCAGATGACATACCGGTGGAAGTATTGAACAGACGGCTGAAGAATGGACAAGAAGTGTCAAGTGCCAATTTTTAACAACGTCCACTAGCTGGGACACATCCTCATTTAGGTTTGACAGCACTTCTACTAGATGATGACAGATGGTGTTAGCATGAATTGAGGCTTGGGGAGGGCCTGAGAGGGGACCGGAGGCAGCTCCCTGGCCAGGCAGATCCCCAATAGTAATGACAAGTGAATTAGCATTAGTAGAGAAGTTGTGTGGGATGGGGTGGGGGTGGTCATATACAGACAGAACCAGAAGAGGCATCTATGGAGGTGTGGTTCCACTCCTGAAATTCATTTAAAGGGTGATGTGCAGAGCTGTAGCAAGAGGGCTAAAGCTGATAAGTCATACCATGAAGATATGGCAAAGTTGCTAAATCTAGGTTGAGCAGAGAGGTGATGATTATTGAGCATTAGTGTGGCTTCATGTTGAACAGATGTAATGCTTGCTTTGAGAGTATTGATGGAGAAGTATAGAAAATATCAGAAGGAATGTGTGTTTGTGTATTTAACTAAAGCATATGATAGGGTGCCAAGAGAGGAAGAGTTGTAGCGCATGAGGAATTCAGGAGTGGCAGAGATGTATGTGAGGGTGGTGCAGGGCATGTATGAGGGCAAAGAGACAGAAGTGAAGTGTGTGGTAGGAGTGACAGTCAAAATGGAGGTGGGATTACATCAGGGATCAGTTCTGAGTCTTTCTTTTTTGCAGTGATGATGAACAGGCTGGCAGATAAGTTCAGACAGATATTTCTGTGTAACATGATGTTTGTAGATGACACTGATCTGTAGACAGAGTAGGGAGCAGGCGGAAGATGGAGAAGGTGGAGGTATGCTCTGGAGAGAAGAGGAATGAAAGTCAGTGGAAGCGAGACAGAATACATGTGTGAGTAAGAGTGAGACAGGTGAAACAGCAAAGACGCAAGTGGTCGACCACTGGACAGGTTAGAAGAGAGGTTAAGAAGAACAGTAGGCAGCGTGAGTGGATGGAGTCAAGTGTGATAGAAGCAAAGCAGCAAGAGTGAAAAGGAAGGTTTATAAGATGCTAGTGAGACCTGCTACAGTGTATGGATTGGAGATGGTGGCACTGATGAAAAGACATTATGAAATGTTAAGATTTTCACTGGGAGTGTCCAGAATGGACAAGATTAGAAATAAGTGGATCAGAGGGACAGAAAACAAAGTTAGAGAGGCAAGGCTCAGATGGACTGGACATGTGCAAAGGAGGGGTAGCAGATAAAGGATGTTGAATATGGAGGAAGAGAAGATTTATACATGTTGTGAAAGATGACATGTGGAGGACTGGTGTGACAGAAGAGGTTGCTAGCGATAGGAAGATCGGCAAATCATCTGCTGTGCTAACTCCCAACGGAAGCAGTCAAAATAGACATCAGATGGTTAAATCCCTCAATATCCACCAGGTTACGAATGACCTGGTGGATATTGAGGGCGAGGGCGAGCCTAGTGACGAGTCAGAGCTGAGTTTTGGTCTAGTCAGAAGCTAAAATGGCATATTTTCATAAACCAGAACAAATCAAGTGAAGTTCTTGGCATTACTGTTTTTCTGATAGGAGGTTTTCTATTTGGGGGCATTCCTGTGCCGATGCTACGAGGCTAAATTAATTTACCAAATGTAACATGATGCACAGAGGACGCCACGGAAATTATGTTTGTGATGAAATAATATTTGAAACCACTGAAAACACTTAAAGTACAATGACAGAGTCTTTAGATTTTAAAATACTTTATTTCATAAACAATATCTAAATTCAACTTGGTTGGTCACATACATACAGGTTACGTTAGAAAACGCTTGACTTAGAAGAAGAGAAAACAACAAGAACGGGGCATTCCTATCTGCTCTTTGCTGCTGCGGCTTTACAAAGTGAAGCTCATCAAGCAAAGATGGTGGGGAAGGTTTAACGAGTTTCTTAATAGTTAGAAAACTGTGCTACACATGGATGATGCAGGTTCAACCACCTGCCCTGCTGAATTAATTCTGGTGATTCATGACAGCCTCTTCACAAACTCTTGCCAACATCTTTTGCTACAGTTGCTTTTATTCGAATCAGGGAGGAAAAGCCAATTAATACTAGGCACCTTTCCCATCTTCTGCTTTGTTTGCTCCTGGCATTAGTTACGTTGGAAATTAATGTTTAACATAAAGCATGGAAATGAGCAGTCACAAAATAAATAAATCCAAATAGTGGAAAAAGCAAAATATTTTGGTCCACGGTGTAAAGAGAGCTAGAAAAGATTCACATTGTTTCCCTATCTTCAAACAGGGCCGAATGGTTCTTTACATGTTGGAAGACCGTCACCTGTGTGGATAGACTATTATAAATGTTCTCCAATATAGCCAAATATTGCGCACATTGTGCAAGATTGAAGACACTAATTGTGCAAAGAATGTGTGCTCCTATCAAAGCTTCGCCAGGTTTCAGCTGTTAGCTTGAGTTTTCGAAAAGTTTACCACAATAGGACAACACTAGGACGACACTAAGAAGGCATTGCTCTAAAGAGAATACGTTTGCTGAAGATCAATTTGAAATGCCGTTGTTTAAAGAATACACCAAACTGCACACATCACAAAAGCCATTCACGTATGTTTGAAAGAAAATCCCACAGGCTACGTACGTACGTGTTCCTCATCTTTGCTCTGGTGCTCAACCCCCACCCGCGAGAACTCATTTCTCTTTTCTGTACAGTTCTTTTCTGTTCATCTATCCCTCGTTCTGAGCTCACCGGTGAAGCTACAGTTGGTGAGGCATCGAAGAGGAGTGACTGAGGGTTCGGTGAGTTGTGCTGGGCCTGACAGTGCTTCACCGTGCTGTGCCTGAGACAAACTGTGCAATACGGTCCTCTGGGCTACCATCGCCGTTACCATACAGCAAGTACAGTAGCACTCCAGAGGAGGCTGTAGCCGTTTGCGTGTCTGTGTGCGTGTATGTTTGTATTTGTGTGCGTGGTACAAACGTTGGCCAGGCAGTGATTAACTTGGGTCTCGCTATGAGGAGTCAAACTGTAAACAGTAGATTTAGTCTTCAGTTTTTATATACAGTTGAGGATAAAGCATGTCCTTTCTTCTTCAACCCCACGTATGTTCAATGTTTGGCTTAACAGCAACAAGAAAAAAAAAGGTTTTTGTTATTCTACTTTGAAATGTATTGTCTTTTAGTGTTCTTTAGTCCTGTCGTATCAAATGCCTGTAAAGGTGTTCCTGTGTCTCCCCAGTCGCTGATAATCAGTTGTTATGAGGTAACCAAGGAGTAGATCATACTGAAACACAAGAAGAAGAAGAGGAAGAAAAAGGACAGGAAGAAATAGGAAGTAAGTCTGTGATTGAACAGGCAGGCAAACAGGAAATTTTCATAAATATTGAAATGATCTAATTTCTTGTTTTGGAATTATTCAGTATTCCAGTATTAAAGTGTGTGTGTGTGTGTGTGTGTGTGTTAAGTGAGCTCACTGATTCTTCATTCTTTTTTCTTTGTTTGAACACAGCTTACTCTGCTACTTTCTGGTTCAGTGGTTAGTCTGTAGTTTGAATTATTTTGGAAGAGTGTATTTACTTGTAACCAAAGCTACCTTTTCTAGTCGTCTTTTCAATTACCTGATTTTTTTCAACAAAGTCTCAAGAATCTAAAGAAGACCAACTCAGCTGACCATAAATGTTTTATCAATCTTCTGACTTTTGACAGGAAAATAACAGCTGTGCAGAATGATGTTTTTAACAATTTCTAAGAAATCTTTTCCAATATAATGTACACCAATAAGGACATAAAAAGGTGCAAGTCAACGAGAGACTCTTTGCTACTGTCTGACTAGCTAATCCCATTTGATGATTTTTGTTCCACAGCGCTGGGTTCAGCTTGTTTTATGGTTGGACAACATAAAACATGGCCAAGTTTTTAGTCTGAAAAATTAAGTTAATGCATAAGCGCCTTAAACCACCATTTTATCTGAAGGCCACCAGATAGAGATAGTGGTTGCAGAAGGACTTCTGGCTGTATAGAAGTTTACTGTTTAAATGTTTCCTGCTGAGTTTATGGGCTCAGTCAATCATTTCAGGCCATATTGATAAAAAAATTAATTTTGTAAATGCTGGTCTTTATGTTTTGAAATGCAGCATTCTCATTGGATAAGCAATGAACAAACTATTGCTACTGTCTAAATGAATAGATAGTAGCCCGTGTTTAGTCATGCCTACCCCTCTTGGCACATTTGTTTTTGTAAACCAAGATACTGATGGTGAAAATGCTAATCATGAAGCTTCAAAATGTGACTTCAGAAACTGATGGATGATGTCACAGTAGCTACGTCCACCTTTTATACTTTCTGTGGTTATCAGTCTTTTTATCCACTTTAGGTCTGACGTCTTTTGCCATTTCAGGTCCAAATGCTTCCTCAGTTCTCAAAAAGTAAGCACTTAGGTAACATCAAGTTAAATCCCTAATTACCTCAACTCAAAAAATAAATAAATAAAAAAAAATAAGGATGACTGTTCTCTCCATAAAAGCTAATGTCCCGGTATTCATGAAGAACAGGATTTAAGAGGTTTAATGAAGTTGGAAAATGCCAGCATGGAAAACAAGGTAGCTAGCTAGTTGACATCTAAAGATCAAGAACAATATTCTGTCTGAAAGCTTGAAGTTTGGATTAAAACAAAGATGGAAAACTAAATACCAACAATGTTTAGGTGGGTTTGTGATTTTGGGCTAGCTGGTATATTAAGAGCTGCTATTACATGGTTAGCTACAAAGCTATCAGTAGGCTAATATAAACAAATACAACGACTCAACCATAACACGAGGGTTAGCCATTTGTGTCGCTTTGTGCTCGGATAACTTGTTATGAAAAAGTCCTGATCTAGAGCTTGATGGTCCCAGTGAAATTGTCTTTTTGAAGTGTTAAAATATTTGCTGTCCAGACACAATGAGCCTGAATGCTCTTATGTACAATGAGTTTCTAAAACTTAGCTCAAAGCTGTGCTACACTTGAATAGTGCTAATAAAAAGCTACACATGCCTAGGATGGCAACTGAATATTTTTGGGAGGACTCGTGTTCAAAGAAAAAATGACAAATTTAGCAGCTACTTAAAAAGGAAATAGGGTCGATATGTCATGACGCATTGATGCATCCATTAGTAGTGCTAACTGGCCAGAATTTGCATTCATTAGTATATAAATATGTTAGCATTCATCCAAATCCTGGTGAGACCTCCTCGTTTGTGTTTCATTAATATTTGTACATAAGTTTGAGACCAACACAACACATTTAGTGATAATTAGTGATGTTTAACCCTGAATAATTAAATATAGCAAAAATACATATGTATATTCATGCTACGTAAGAATATCGTATGCTATGGTTTTAGGGTTTTTTGTCTTTCAACTACCATCGCATAACATTTAAGAAAAATGTAATTAAAGTATATCTCCATTTAATGATCACATGAGTGAGATGTAATATACAGAAATACAAGAATACATACGTATTTATTTCAAACTGAAAAAAGTAGCTTGTCTTTAGAAGGAGGGGATACACGTTTGACAAAATGCTTCTTGAATGCAACATAATGCTTTGCAGTAAATATCACAAATTCACATTTTTAGGTATTTACCATGACCTAAAAATATAAAAACAACTATCCTTCCTGGCATGTTTTTTTATTATTTCCCAAAAGCCAGCAAAAAAGTTGCCACTGGATGCAACCCCCCCCCCAAAAAAAAAAACAAAAACAAAAAACAAAAGCCAATGAGCATCGTGTAATGCAATGAGGATGTGACAAAGAAGCTGTCAAACACACATTTGCAAGAAAGTGGCAAAGGGATTGCACCAAAGTTTTTCTGTAAGTCAGCTGTCAACACTGAGGAGCAGACACAGCACTATAGCCTCATTTGACCACAAAGAAGAAACGGTCTGTTGTATTTACCTAGAGAAAAGAGAGAGAATAATGAAGGGCTGAATGAAATAACAGCAGCACAAATCACAGATTGGGGATTTGACTCTTGTCTCATTGAGCTGTGACTTGACAAGAACAGATCAGCACTTCGTTGACAGTAACTAACAACTTGAAACATTTGTGTTCATCCCAGAAGTCTCTGCCAGCTCTCGACACCTCTGTTAATCTCTGGTGGTGAAAAGCAGGCAAGCATGCTAAGTTGACTCATGAATATCCATGGACAGAGAGAGAAAAATGTGATTCAGAGAGAAAGAGAGGCATAGTAATAGTAACCAACTTCCTCCTATTACAACCTCTGAGAACCAGCTTCATTATTAATAGTTTGACTTGTAGCTTTTTAAATTACAGCTCTTCCCCTTTCACACCCAAAGTACATGTAAACTAAACATAATGCAAATGATAAATAGCTGCTCACAGATGTGGTTTTGTATGATAGGTTCACGGTTACATCCCAAATATTTATTAATTTTATACATTTAAATCACCGTGGAAACTCCAGGGCCGAGAAATGAAGCCAACGCTGGAGTGCCAGAAACTGTGTTCCTCTAACAGGTGGCAGTCCCCATACGACTACCATGTTAAAATGCCCATGCTACATGTTTACAGCCTCGAATAAAAAACTGTTTGGCCCTTTAGAACTATTGTAGACTGGGCTAAAATGTTCCCTATATCATTCATTTGGATTTATTAAGGATCAGAATTGAGGGTAGTTGCAGTTTGTGGTGCATTATCACTCGTATTTTTGCTCCCATTTTTTTTCTTGCCTCAAAGTTAAAATAAGTTGAATTCCTGGGGTGCAAATCTTGTGCGGTAAAAGTGATTTCACATGAATTTTCATGCATATTCCATGGATGGTTTCTGGTCATTACATAGCCCCCAGGTTCCCCATCCGTGGGTGTCCTTTCAGTTTTTTTACTTAGAAATAGCAGGTATCTGTACATTTTACACCGTATCGATACAGCTAGCTTACCAAGCTTTCTAACCGATCACTAAGCATTCTACTCTAATCTAAACATGGTAACTTTTGGATCAAAAAACAACACTAATGTTCAGAAACCAACTGGCTGCTACATCTAACTTTCACATATAGCCTATGGTTTATGCCTAGAGCAGTGTTTCCCAACCACTGTGCCGAGAAATGATCAGGTGTGCCAGAAACCAAAAGATTATCTGGTTCCACCTGATTGGTACTCTAAGCGAGAGAAACGGGCAGAACAATTACATTCTCTTCCACTAGAGGGCAGTACGACTACCTGCTCTAATTAAATGGGTTGCCAACTGCCAGTAAAACAGAAGAAGATGAAGAAGAAATGACATAATAGTCACACTGTGAGTGAGACAACGCAGTGCGTAATAGCAATAGATAAATATTTGAAAAGAAAAAGTAGTCAGTCTGACCTGGGTCCTGGAGAAAACTCCGACCCAGATGAAGGCCCTAGCATGAGTAGTGGTCAGAAGAAAGCAACAAAGGTATACTGGGGACAAACCAAGCCAATTCCACTATGCCTGGTGCGCGGGGAAAAATGATCAATATGCTTTTTGTGACATTTTTGTTTTCTAAAAGGTCGGGAAACACTGCTGTAGAGAATAGGAACAATAATAAGAGTCTAACACTTGCTGTTGTCATATGCTACCATGCATATGACAACAGAGGTGGACTTGTATTATAAATGCCCAAGTAATTGGACATTTATAATATAAAATGAATTAGTGCTGAACACGTGCCCTTTGAAAGACGCCTTATTAGACAGGAACAATATGTGTTAACAAGTTAATGTCCAATTAGTCTAAGTCTAATTAGAGTGTAGAGCAGGCTTGCATATCCATGCGGTGGGGTAAAATGCACACAGGAAAACTAAAGCAATTCCTTGACAAAGGACAGTTTTATAATAATATTGAATCACTTGAATCACTTGTCACTCCAAGCTCATTACAAATAGCTTCAATACTTTTTTCATATGCACAAGATGACAGAACCACTAACCAGTTGACCCCAGATGTTGTTTTTGTTACAGTTACATTTTACCATGAATCGTTTTAGCAGCAAAACATATCTTTGTTTTTGTTGTGAAAATTTAGCGTGACAGGGAAGGTAGAAGTCATGGAAGTCAGTAGCTTTAGCTATGTGCCAAGTCAGCATAATGAGGAGGTTGGGATCGATGGATGGCGTCAACAAAACATCAACAGTATGAAAGATAACTTTGTTTCACAATTCAAACCAATAATCATAATTGTTTCTGTGACCTATGACCTTTAACCTACGACAGTAAAGTTATTGTTGGAACTAGGGTTGTTAGAAAAAAACAAAATCCATACTTAAGGCCCCGTTTACACATATACGTTTTCCCTTAAAAACGTATACTTTCCCCTTCGTTTGCGCCTTTCATTTACACACAGACAGAGATGTCGCCTCTGAAAACGATTCTTTCTAAAAACTCTGGAAAAAGTGGAGATTTTGGAAAACGCCGTTTTCGTGCGGCAGTGTGGACTGCAAAAACGGAGGCTTTTGGAGACAATGACGCATTTCAGTCATGTGATGCAGTCATGTGACCAATTCAACTAAGATGGTGGACGGCATTGTACAGCAGTTGTTTTGTTTGCTCTCAATTTTGACAGCCCTATTAAAGATTAATATCAGTTTGTACATGCTCCAGATAGCTTTTCTTCAAAGAAGATGGAATGTAAAGTAAATAAGTAAATAAACGGCGGACAGAAATGACACAGGTCGAATCGTCTTACGTTTCACGCATGCGCGGTACAGGAACGTAAGCGTCTTCAGTGTGGATGAACAACTCTACGGAAATGATTGAAAATGATAGTGTGGACGCGGAGCGTTTTTAGACGAAAACGCCGTTTTCAAATTTATCCGGAGTAGTGTAAACGTAGTCTCAGATATTTATCGATACTCGATAAGCGATCTTTCACAGTGAAGGTGCCGTTTTTAAAAAAATCTTCTTTATTTTAGCAGAACCAATACCACTGAAGTTCATTTTTAACTTTTTCATAATGCTTAATAATCGGGAAAACTGGTGGAAAATTAACAATTTGTCTTTTTCAAAAAAATGACTTCTTTGCCATTACTTCTCTTGTTGCAGGATGGGGTAAAAATCTCACCTGTGATATCAAAAAAAGTATCGATATCAAGTTTGAAATTCTGGTATTGTCACAACCCTACTTGCAACTATGACAAGAAGAAGTTATGTAAGTTTCTTTCTCAACCATCTCAACGTTTTTGTGCAGCAAGCCCAAGCAAGCCGTTACTATAGCACTGTCACATCATAAAGGTTACTTATTTATTTTCCAACAATAATATACACTCTTGTGGGCGCAGTTATAGGCTAAGAACAAGCTAAAACACATGTTTAGGTTACATAGCATGTTATTTTGGGCCAAACAAAACTGGAACTCAGTCATGCCAATTCTCTGTAGAATAACTGGAGGTCAAAAAGTCAACTGCGACTGTTAGGCTACGTCCACATGTACATGGGTATTTTTGAAAACGCAGATTTTTCTGTGCGTTTGGGCCTTTCGTCCACACGTAAACGGCGTTTTGGGTCACTGAAAAAGGAGATTTTTAAAAACTCCTGCCAGGGTGGA